>JAQGAY010000080.1:0-56686 GCA_034698085.1 Polydesmus angustus
CGCTCGCACCGTGTGCAGCGCAATATTATTATTTCAATAACGCGTCTCTTAACATTTACCTAGAGATCTCAGTAGAGTATGGGATTCTTCCCAAAAATCGCTTAAAATATGATTAATAATAAAGAAAAATCAGGCTTAATTTTAAAAATTTATTTCGCTAAAACATTTTTCATTGCAGGGAGAAAGTGCTCTCCTATCATAACATCAAGGTAAGTACCCCTACTGTATTTTTTTTTTCATCTGAAACAGAATTTTTTTTTTAAAAAAAAAGTGTCATTTCGAGTGTACGAGTGGGGATAAAGAGTGAGAGATTGAGCTCGAACCGAGGTTGGACTGAAAATGAAGGGAAACGTCGGCGGTTGCCAGCTGACTGAGATTACGTGCGTTTCAGCTCGGATCCGCCTAGTTTCGAGCGCTCGGTCGCATCCGAGCTAAACAGCGTCATTTGTCGATCGAATTGTAGCGGGGGCGTTTAGAAACGCCACACCTCTCCCCAGCTACCCCCAGCCATAGTAACCAAAACCCCCATCGTCCCCCATCATCATCATCATCATCCTGCCATCTACAGTATACATGCGAGCGCACCACCCACGCCAGTGACGTCAACACACTCTTCCAAAATGACCACCAACAACTGAGGATGACGTCAAACGGATACCCCGGCAACTATTTCTGGGGATTTCCACCGCAACCGTACAACTAATACTTCTTTTTTTTTTCTTCGTTCTTTCCATACAGTATAGACAGATTTTTCCACCCCAAACACCCCTATCCCACCTATACATTTTGATGGTATGTAAACACACGCAGACTATTTACCTAGTTAAGATAATCTTAATCGCATGTAACCTTAACCTTCGCTAGTTAAAAAAAAAAAAAAAAACTACTGTACATGTACAGTTAAAACTATCTCCCATCTTTTTTTTTTTTTCTTCTTCTTTTTCTTCCTCACTCCCCCACGCATCCCAATAAATATTGTGTATAGCTCCTATACAACTCTACCCACGAAGCAACCTTGACATTCATGCAAGGTAGCTTTACATAATAGGGGAAAACAAGCAGGATAGCTCTTCCCAAATCGGAATAATTATATTACAATCCCAATTTCATCGAACGCCTGTCAAAGTTGTAATCAGAATAAGAAGTGGCGAACATTTACTTATTTTCATAAGTTGTTTTTGCAGTTTGCGAGGAGGATAATATTATAAACAATAATATTCTCGGAAACATAATGTTGAAGATGCCTTGTGGAACGGTTACCTTAGCTATTGCAATTAGCAGTCATGCCCTTACAAAATAAATGTCAAGTGCGATCTTACAGATCCGTGCAAAAAGATTGGTGGTTTCCGAGACGAGGGGGGAAAGATGAGATAAAAGAAAAAAAAAAAAAGAGGAGAATAAAAAAGAAAAAAAAAATAGGAGGGGGGAAGCTCTTATCAACGTCACCATAATCAGCATCACTATTATATTAGCGAGAGAGAGAGAGATGCCGCTAAACCCACATATCGAATCAAAATCCCAGGGACCATATTATCTTTGATCCGTATTTCGAATGTCAATGTGGCAATGACATTGAAATGATAATTATTCGAGGAAGAATCGTACGCGTTCGTTACAATGCAATTTGTCAAAGCATTAAAAAAAATTTGTTTAACCAGATAATTTTTTTTTTTTTGCACTGAAATTAAAATAACAAATATAAAAAGCACAATAATTAATGCATTTTTTAAAGCGTACAAAATAACATTTCTAGTTATTTTAAATTTATTTAACAATGCTAATCAATTAATTTCATTGCAAATGAATGCTTAATAAAAATATTTGTATGCAATTTAAGTTATGCAAACATTTATATTTTAAAAATATCTTTTTTTTTTTTCTTCTTTTTTTGCAAAATTAAATTCTTGATTGAATAAATTTATTGTTACACAATTTTAAGTCTAAAATTTAATTTTTTTAGAAAAAAAAAAGTGAAATTTTCAGCTTTCCGTATTTGCTTTGTAGTAATCGGGTGACAGTAGCTTTTGCCCCGAACGTAAACAACACTGTCGAGGTCACATTTCCCCATCCCCAAAATATACACCGTACGCCACGCCACGCCGTACCGCACACACTCATCCATACAGCGGCGCGCAAATAACCTTCAACCCCTTCACCTCTCTCCATCGCACAGCTTCACGCAAAAATAGCATGCCAGTAATAATTATTATTAACTACATGTACTACCTGATTTCCAAAGTATCTTTAAAATATCTGTCTCACACACACAACAGCAAACTAGAAGCTGTGCAAGAAGTGGCGAAAAGTTGAATGAATTGCACACGTGAATCCCAGCTCCGAGAACAACAACTAACTTACTTATCACACACAAAAACTCTCTCACACATAACACTCCTCAATCACATGCGCGCGATTTCGATTTTTCAAATACAATTTTTACATGCATCTTTTTTTTCGTTTCTCATCGATTTCAACTTTAGAAGATTTTTCTTCAATGTCACGAGATTGTGAGTTAAAAATGTTTTGGAAGTGCAAACTCACCTGCTGTCTTTTGAAGCATCCGGAAGAGGGGAAGGACGAAGCAAGAATTGACATGGAGCAAAACTGTACTTCAAATTTAGTCCCGTTGAAATCGACGCCCACGCAGCACCCTCATCCTCAACTACCATTTGTCGACGAGTCGCGCTACACACTACACGCGGTCAATGGGGGGTGGTTCACGGCACATGACACGCGCGCATGACGCTATCTTACCTGCCTGCCATCTAGCGACAACTACCTACATCTCCCGCTTAGCATTGCAAAACCTTGATTGCATCTTGCTGGGAAGGAATAATATCCTTTTAATAATTCTCTTTATGCGAAATAAAATAATGGAAAAAGCAATTTGTTTTAAAAAAAAAAAAATTTATTGAAGTAATTTATGTTTTCGTGTTTTTTTTTTTTTTTTTTTGTTAATTTAGAAGGGATTTTTTTCCCCTTTTTTGATATAATCTAAGCTTGATAACAGTATAATTTTAATGCATTATCTTTAAACTGCATGCTTCAATAAATATTAATAAAATTATAATTTATTTTATAAAAAATAATATAGCTATTATATCATGCTGTCCAATCACTTTTTACAGATATGCAATATAAAGTTATTTCACTATTTTACAAATCAAAGACAAAATATGATATAATTTTCAAATTGAAATTTTTATTACAGTTTTTAGTTACCAGTATAATAGTAGAAAAATTAATACAGTAGGCTATATTACACTATAATATAATAATGTTATTAATTTTAAAATTGCAATAATTTTGAGAAATACCGTGGGTGATGAAAAGAGTAGTTTGCCAAATTTTCAAATAAATTTGTATACTGATAAAATTATAGCAGAAAGCGCAAAATCTGTTAACAACACAATAATAATGATAAAAAAAAATTTCTAGTCATAAAATATTTAAAAAAATATTATTGTGTTTTAATTTAAAAAAAATAAATAAATAAATAAAAACAAGTTTTTGAAAGTTTCCATGCAAAAGTACATAATAAAAAAATCATTTTTATTTACCAATAGGTAATAAATATTATAAAAATTGTGTTGCTATATTAAAAATCGGTGGCAAAATTAAATTATATATTTAGAGACAATAAATTATTAAACAAACTGATTAATATTTATTGCCTCAGTAATTCTAATAATTTCGTCACTTGCTGTTAATATTTAAACATTTATTGTAATACATATTATTTATTTCACACTTTTTGAGGAACTTAAATAAAAATGTTTTTATAATCTTTTTTTTTTATTTTTTTTAATATTGAAATTTGATAGTTTAATGAAGTTTTCTTAAATCAATTTTTTAATTCTTAATCGAACTTTTTAATGCTAAAAAATATAATTGTCTTTTAAGCTAAGAAGCAGAAAAAAATATACTTTATATAAGGGCAATAAAATAAATGTTAAAAATTTTTTTATAGTATAGTATAATATTACCGTGATTTTAAATTATCAAGTAAAATTTTGTTTCTTTTTTCATCTTTCACAAAAATTATAAAAATTAATTGACTTTTCACTATTGTATGTTCTAAAATTAAATTGCAAATCTAAATTCATAATATATATTTTATTTTAAAGTCAATAACTTGATTTCAAAACACACAAACATTTGTTGTTGAGTAATGTTGATTTATTGCCCTTTAATAGCTCGATAAAAAATGCAAAACTTGCGGATACCATAGTAAATAGCGTATTATTTAATTTGAAGAGATGTTTGTGAGATACGGGATGTTTTTACCGAAGTTTTTAAAGGTTATAAGTTGCGTCACTCAATATTTTTCAGAGTGCATTTCTATGACGTACGAATCTGTTTGAAACCACGGTGTTTTGGAGACAGATAAAATTTTAATGCTTACGTTCGCAAATCTGATGACGTAATTGATATCTCCTCCACTACACGTTTAGTGTAGTACCACCTGAGGCATGCAAAGTTGAGGCAAATTTATAACCAAAGCGCTTTAAGTTTATTTTGCGTAGGTTAAAAAGTTGAAATGCACTCTAAATACTGTAGCAAGATAGGCTATTCCTTTCACAAGAGAAGATTTTCTCTCAGCATCTTTTGGTTTGCCAACATGCAGTGGCGGATTAAGCACTTGAGAGGCCCAAGGCGCTCGATCTAACAATATAATATTGTTCCGTACGAAGCTTTTAAAAAGCTAATAAATCAGTCAAATTTTAATGAAAATGAATTAATTTTTTAATATTTACATAAAACAAAATCTCCGATTTAATGATGAAAAATAATTTCTAGAATATGACCTCTCCATCTGAGTCGGCACGCGTAAACGTGCTCAGGCGCTCACTTTGACGGCTAAAGCTTTTTGAGGACTTGCAGACTACACCTGCCGACTGCATCTCGGCACGTCCCGGCAGCTACCGTAGGATTAATGCAAATTTTCTCAAATTTCCTTGAGCGCATTTTTACGCGCCGACTCAGTTGTAGAGGTCCCATTCTAAAAATTGTTTTTTATTATTAAATCGGAGGTGTTGTTGTATGTAAATATAAAAAAAATAATTCATTTTCATTCAAATTTGATTTGTTTATAGGCCTATTCGCTTTTTAAAAGCTTCGGATATTTACGGACACACTATATTTTAAAATTACAGTAAATTTACTAAATGGCAATATTAAACCAGTGATATGTACCAGTGCAAACAATGAATGAAAATAAATAAATAACCGTGGTCGATGTTGTGGTGATTAAAGTACATTTTGAATAGTTAAATGTTAAAAACCCAATCCATTGACCAGTCAGAAACCCAATCCAGCAACGAACCTAGTCCATCAACTGCTAGCAAATGAACCCGGTCCATCATCCAGCGACCTACCCCTGACTAATATTTTATTTGAAACAAGTGATGCAGAAATGTATTGCGGGTAAGTTTGCTTACTCCAGAGATCAAAAAAAAAAAATAATTTAATGACTTTAAAACTGTGCAAAAAAACAAACATTTTATTTCTTTAATACGCCTTTTTTTGACAAACACACGTGTCTTATTCTTAAAATTCATCTAAAAAGTCATGAGCTTCATATGTACTTGTGGAAATTTGTGGTAATTTTTCGTAGATTTCTTTTAAAATAAAAAAGTAGAACTGAAATTACAGTATGAATTATTTAGATTTTGCATAAATACCGTACCGATTATATCTTGTGGTGCTTTCTCAATTTCATTGCTTATGACTGAGTCTTCAATTATTTTATCAGATTCAAGATCTTTAAACGTGGAATTGTTATTTACTGAAGTGCTTTTCGAGTTAACCTCTAAAATACAAAAATTATATACTCGAGTAAAAATAGTAAAAAACACAAAATGTAATAAAAACCTTCATTCGGAATTTCCTTTATAGACTCTAAAAGGGAATTAGGTTCCAATAAAATACGCTCTCCAAATTTAGTTCCTATTAAAGTATTTTCAGGTTCTTCACTTTCCTCCACAAAATTCGCTGTAAAATAATTAGAAATCTCAATAGAATCAATTCAGAAAAATAAATTCATTGATTTCATTACTCAATTTTTGTCTAATATAATTTTTATTCGTTTCAATATCATTTTAATTGAGTACCTGTTTGTTGAATTTGAGCTTGTTCATCTGTTTCTTCTACTAAAGCACCGCGAGTGACAAAATCGATAACTCCAGTTAGCTGTTTTTTAAAATAGTCCAAGTTTTCAGGAGTTTTTAATTTTACTTCTACCGTGCCACTTTCAGCTACACTTTTACCAAAAAATGTTTGAAGAAGTGTTTCGAGTCCAGCAGTAACAACTTCCTCCCAACACTGCAACAAATTTTTCAAAATAAATTTTAATTTTAATAAATTTACAATCATTTAAATTTTACTTGTTCATCTTCATCGTTAAGATTTGCACACATTACTTTGGATAACAATTCATACTCCGCTTCAGCCATATTCGAATATAATTTCAACAGTAAACAAATCAAACATGAAGCCGAAATCACACTTGTTAAAGAAGTTTCTAATAAAACTTTGTGGGATTCTACAGTAGTCACTAGAGTGGTCATCTAAATATTAAAAAAAAAAATGTAAATAAGCCTATTACTGTTTAAATGCAAAATTATACTTGATTAAAAGTAGATTCTAAAAGACTATCTAAATTCAGCAATGGAGTCGCAGCTTTGTCTTTGAATTTCAATAATAAACGTTTTTGAATTGCTCGAATCTGGCTTGCAAGTTGACTTAATTTCTTAGTATACATTTCCAATCTATAACGATTCTATAAATTTTTTTTTTTTTTTAGTTTAAAAAAGTTGCTCGTGCTAAAAAGTTTTTTTAAGGAAATGTATCAATAGCTAACCTGCAAGTGAGTATTAACAATTAAATAAAATTCTCGCAATGGAATATCATTTTGATAAGAACAAATCAACTTATCATGATTTTTTGAAGATATAAACCATTTTTCCAACCTCAATAAAATTTCATTTAACACCAAACCTAAAGATTCAAAGTTATCACTTTGTAATCGATACCGATCTAATAAAAAAAATTTAATACCGGTTGTAAAAAAATAACAACAAAATTTTAAAAAAATTAATTACGACTAGTTTTTGCCATAAGGATCGATACAATTGGTCCGCCATAATATTGGAAACCAATAACTTGACCTAATGTAGTTTCGTTACTTTTACAAAAATCTAAAAAAAAAGGGAAATAGTTTACATTACCAAAACTTTTTTAAAAAAATTATTATTTACCCGGAAATAATTCGTCTAATTTAACCGGTTCTTTATTAATACAAATAGTTGTTTTAAATTCAGCATCTTTTGAAGGAGGGCATGTCGTAACTGCTACTTTTAGAGGTAAATTAACTTTGGTTTTTGAAATTTCAGCAGAGCCTAAGAATTGAATAATAAGTTACGTAAAAACAATTAAATAATTTTTTTTAAAAAAAACTAACCCACTGAATTTGAATACACCGCAATAATTAACAATTGTAAATTAGAAGGAATGAATCCTTCCCGAAGGCCAACATCAACAGTTACTTGAAGAGAATCAACTAAATCCATAAACAAAAATCCATAATAATAATTATCATATTATAATTTCAATTTTATAATAATAAAAAAAAAATTTAATAATATTTTGTCGTACCTATCAGAGGAAAATGAAATTTTGATTTTGAAATTGAAAAAGAATTCTCTATATAACAATCAACCTGCACATTTTGTATTGGAGAGAAAGATTTTAAAGATATCTATATATTTAAAATTATACTATATTTTAGATATCACAGTAATTTGTATAAATATCAAATGCTGAACATCATTGTTTTAAATATTTACCACAACTTCGTAACGAGGAGCTATACCCATTGCAAACTCGTTATTCGTCTAAAAAATAATTAAATACATTTACAAATTATAGAAATAAATAAAAATGACATTATTGATACTGTACTATTTGTTTTACTGCATTATTAATCGTAGCCGTAACAGTCAAATGAGCTTCAGATTTATTTATTATGTCCGCACTTGTACCTGACCATTATGTATAGCAAATTTATAATAAAGTCCAATTTTTTTTAAAAAAATAAAAGTACAGTAGTGAAATAGAGACCTGATTTTTGAGAAGCTGCAATAATTTTGTTTAAATTGTCTAATTCTTTATTTGTTTCTGTTATATTAATTGGTCGCGTTTTATTAGGAAATGTAGCGTTTATTGCGGGATTTGTCCCCAAATAAATACAAGATAAATGTCCATCTTCTGATAGTAGTAATAAACAATTTTTAAAATCCCTAAAAATATCTTCAATCCAAATCATAAAGTTTAATAATTCAAATTAATATTTACTGCAAGTCAATTCTGCTAATGTATGTAGGCACAAACGGAATTTGAGTAGCCCATTTCAATGAAATATCATTATAAATCATGGCCATTTTTGTATGAGATGTAATTATATAGAACACATCATCTTCATCGCCTATTTACAATATAAATTTAAAGTTATTAACAATTTACCACGTTAGAAGTGACCAATAGTATTAGCAAACCATTAGTGTACACGCAAAAGCAACTTGGATGAAATTCTAACTTTTTTAAAAAATGCAGTGATCCATTATCCTTAAAACAAAATATATGACGATCACCTAAAATAAATTAATTGATCAAATTAAAATAATTGAGATAAGCATAACGTGGACAACTGATGGCCACAATAGTCCCACTTTTCCTCTGGCCATAAGATCTTCAACTTTCAGAATAAAGGAAAAAACATACATGCATAAAAACAATAAAGTATATACTGTACTTAAAATGTAAATCAAAGATGCTCCGTTTTTTAAAATTATCACAGATATGTCTATTACAGATTCTCCCAAATCAAATGACCAATCCACCTATTTTTTAAAAATTTAAATGTGATCAATATGACAATATAATTATGTTAAATGAAAAATTACGTACTGTTAATTTTTGATTAGATGTAGTAGGCCTACTTTTATCAGAAGCAGGAAATGCTAAAGATTGATATCTAAATAAAAATAAAATAATACACATTCGATCTAAATTTAGAGTAATAAATACTGTAGCTCGTTTACTTGTAATTTTCTAAACAGTATGCTGAAGTTGCAATAATAAAAGAATCGGATTTGGTATTATAGTTAAACGGACTCGGAATAAGTCCATTCGGTAAAAAACAGCTGAAAGTGTAACTTTCTTGTTCAAAAAAGCTCAGAGTTCCATCAAGTGACAAAACACAAATAAAGTCCTTGGCATTAACTCTTCCAAATGGACCAACTACCAAATTAAATGCGCTTCTTTCTAAGTTATGTTCGTAAATGACATTTATTTGATATTGAGAACCGTAGGAAACATTGCCAGAAACACCTGCAATTAGAAATTAATATATAATTATTTTCGTTTATTAATATTTACTTACATGATATTCCGTATATTGTTAATTTCCTTGGATGTAATACCGCCAAATAAATATTTTCTGATGATCTGTTAATTAAATAAATAGCGGTATGTAAAAGTACACAATATTGAAAAAAAAATTTGTGAGTTTAAAATTAAATTTCTTACGATACAAATTTTCCGGAAGCCAATTGTAAAATTGGTAAAGAAAACTGAGATTCTAATAGTAAATTGCTTGAACCTGCGCTTTCTTCAATTTTGACATTAGCAAATGGTAAAAAAATAAATAAAGAACCGGAGTATCCTCCAACAACTATTTTACCTGAAATACATAAATGCAAATTGTAATGCATGCTAATAAATTTTAATTAAATATTTAAAAATTTACTTAATTCGTCTGAATTGTTGTCAATATTATCGACACATATACTAAAGTTATCTTTATAATTTAATTCTGTGGTTCTGCAAACTGTTGACCAGCATTCTTTGCTTTTAAATAATGACATCTCAGATTATATGTGATAAATGAAAACCAATTATAAAAATATAGGCCAACAAAATAAATAAAATTTTCTTAATTTAACAAGCACATTACTGTAAAACATTTAAGTAGTTTTTGCATAATTTTCTATTTAAATTTACCAACAACTTTGTAAATAAGTGAAATAATAATTTGTAAAACAACTACATCAATGATGCTTTTCACATTTTGTTGTTGTCCAATTGCCATGACAACCACTACATAACACAGCTGATAGAAAGCTTAATAAAAGCTTTCATATGGCTTAAAACATTTAGTTTTTAAAGCACGAGTATAATGACAAATGAGATTAACCAAATTATTATTCTATTTAAATCAATATTTTTTAGTCTATTTTTAATTTGTCTTTTAATAAAACTTACAATGCTTAATTTCATTCATGAAGATTTTTCAAAATAATTATGATAAACGGTATTAGACAACAAAAAAAATTTCAAAATTATAACTTAAAACAAAATTTTGCAATCGAGAAGATTATAATAAGCACAACTTCGTGCGTGAATTCCAGAATAAAAATTATTTTTTAATACATTTATTTGCGAACTTAAAATCGATTCCTCTTATAAGTTCGTGAAACGATGAAATTCAATTAATTCATTTTAACAAATAAAAATTTCAACTAACTATACTAAAATATAAAAACTAATAAACCACCGGTAATAAATACATTTCATGTATACTACGTTAAATCAAGAAGGTCCATAATTATTCCTCCTTGGTTAAACTAATAATCTAAAAAAAAATATCGAGCACCGTTACCTAGAAAATAAAAATCTTTTAAGCCCTCACCTGTCCGAACTTATTTAATTAGAAATTAAATTTGTCGCTCATATTACTTATCGGTACAAATAAAACAATAACAACTAATAAGCGACCATCAAGTTTCAATAGAATTTGACAGTTTTAACTAAAACAAAACGTTGCACCACAATTTAATATGCAACCGGCTCACAACCAAATTTAGCTTTAAATAGACGTTTCAATACTAAAACTGACCCAAATTTCTTCCTGATTATTGAATTAAATGTTGAATTTAATTAATTTAATGTCAATATTTTGTATACGATTTTTTTCTATATAAATGCTTTTCATCACAGTTGCAAAAGGAGATTTCGATAGCACCTTTTTCACCAAAAATCCACTGTTCCTTCTAAAAACGAGTGTCTATGAAAAAGGTGTTATCCAGTAAAAGAATATAAAATTTGTAAATATAGCTCTCGCGTTTGAACACAACTTTGGTAACATTATTATCCGGAACAAAAAAATGAATACAACAACTTTTAAAACAAACTACAATTGCATTCCATTTAAAAAGTAACGCCAAACTTTGTGGTCATCCAATATTAGTTTCATTATAAATTAAAAATGTTATACCCGTTTGATTTATCTTATCAAAAGGTTTCTTACCATGTGATTTTATACTTCTTTAAGGAGTCATTAAAATCCACGATTGTAAAAACTAATTGCTCAACCACAAATAATATGGCCGTTACATAGTGCGTGCGATTGCTAGTTCCTAATGTTGTTCCTAATGCATTTTTTAAGACAGCCGCTCTTCGGCTATATAATTAAAAATTATATAATAATTATTATCGCCTTTGTGCGCTACATGGCCCCTAAAATTTACTTGTGTTCTAAATGTTCACTCTATATGTATAATAAACTTTTAAATCTTATTTAAAATAACACAATTATGTCACGAGATTCAATTCAACGCAACAATAAAAATTGAGTTAAGCTCGTGCCTTAATGTAACTAGAGATTTATATTCGAATTTTCCCAATTGTTTCCAGTCTTCTCATTTATTTCTTCAGTTTCAGTTAATCGCTTTTGATCATCAGCTTTTTCTGCACGTTTACAACGAAATAAATGCATTTGCCTTGGAACATTAGGTGAGACCAGAACATTATAGACAGCACCCTAAATGTAGAAGAAAAAATGTCATTTAAAAAAATATGACAAACGGTCATTTTAAATATTCTAAATAAGTGTCTCTACTTTTCTTACATGATTCCTTGCTTATATCCTTAGAATGCAAAATTAAAACAATTAAAAATTAAATATATTATGTAACAGATAATTGCCACATTTAAGTCATTATAATGCAAGAACTAAACCCCAAACAGAGCGAAACGAGGGAAGAGAGAGCAGAAGAGAAATTAACAGGGGCAGTTTGCTCAAGATCCCAAAGGGCCTAAATACAATATAATAACCCATTTTTTATTGCAAGCAGCGCTCTAGGCAATTAAATTTTGTTTCATCTTCTGATTTAAATGTTAAATACAATATTGCATTTATTAAAATACAAACCAATAAATGATTAACAATAACTTACGGTTTCATTAGGACTGTTAGAATTGTAATCAACCAGTAATTGATGCTTTGGTTTGTAGAACGCTCTTCGTTTATTGAACATTGCATCAATTTTACAAGATCTAAATAATACAAATTATTATAAAAACTAAATAAAATATGCACATAAAGAACCGCACCTTTTTAAAATCATGAATGAAGCCGTAATCAATAGAGTCATGAACCAGCCAATAGACACCAATATCAATGCTAAGCGTAATGCTAAATCAAAATAGTTCACAAAAAATTATTAATTACTAATTTCCAAATTTATTAAAAATATTCAATAAATTTTACCATTTAATGAGGATTTTATTTCGCATCCTTCGCCGCTATATCCTAAAGCACAGCTGCAGTTAATCATGACTCCATTTTCCTCAATTACACACTCTCCATCATTTAAACATCTCTTCTCACAAGAATCACTAATATTTTGATAATCCAAACTTTTTGAAATGTGGCACATTGAACCAGACCAGCCAAAATTGCAAACGCAAGTCTGCTTTTCTTGAACAAGTTGACATCGCCCATGTTGGCAAAAATTATTGCATATTGAATGCTCGCAATTCATTCCATAGTAGTCAGTTGGACATACACAGAGAGGTTGATCTTTATCATTTAGATAACATTGTCCATTGACGCAATAATTTTGACATAAGCTATACTGGCATAAATGTCCATAATAACCCTTATGACAATGGCAAAAATAATGACCGGATGAAGAGCTTTCACATATGCCTTCGTTTTTGCAGTTGAGTAAGCAGCTATTTTGAGCATTTGAAGTAATATTGTCAGAAGGCGCTTCTATATTTATGTAATCAGCAACTAAGGTTGGCCACGGAAGACAAGAGACTTCGCCAATGGAATCATAGACACATTTTTCCGTGCATCCTCCATTGTCAACAGAGCAAGGGTTGATAATGTCTATGAAATTTACAAAATAACGAAATGTATCCGGATCAACGTCTTAAAACAATTACACAAAACTTACTTAATGCCAAATTTGAGGTTTTTACTGGCCGTAAGCTTCTAATGTCACCAGTGGAATTGTAAACTATGGTTATATAAGTTCCATTATGTTTGTTCAAAGCATGGATTTTTCCACTGCTATCGCTCAGAAGAATTCTTTCTTTATCAATCATCAGAGTATTAATTTTAATGAAGGCGTTTAAATTAGCGACAGTACGAATTGTTTTCATATTATAATGTAAAATAACATTTTTGCTTGTGTCTATCCAGTATAAATCAGAGCCAGTGGAGTCTAACGTAAAACCTAAAAAAAAATTCAAAATGTTGAGGTTTTCTTTATTACTTAAAAACTTTTTTACTTTTAAATAAATCAAGTTGGTCATCACTGTTGGCGCTATAAATCACAGTGGAGTTGCTGCCATCTAAATTCGATGAAACTATATGCAAATTGCGTACCTTCTTTTCTATCCAGAATATTTTTCTAACATAAACAATATTATTATTATTATTTACTTTTTCAAATCAAATGACATTTCGAATAAGATTTTTCTGAAAAAGATATCTGCTAAACCGATGCGCAAAATTTAGAAATCAATATTAATTTTTTCTTCGAAATGCCAATCAATATAAATATTGAGAATGTCTTACTGCAAATTGGCATGAATAGCCAACAACTGCGGCTCATGAAAGCCATTGATAATCAAAACACATGCGTTGCTAATGATAGAACATGAGAATATGCCATTATCTTTACCAACACTTGAGTAATATATAGTCGAGTTTTTCCAGTCGGCCGCAAACCCAGTCACTTTGCCATTTCCTAAAGTATAATGTGACTCAGCATTTCAATAACTTATTGAAAGCATGACAGTTTACCTAAGTGAAGTTGTTTCGAAATGTTTGTTCCTAGCAAAGACGCTTTCCACATTGCATTTGTTGTGGCATCAATCCAATATATGAACCCGCTACCACCATCTAATTCCAATCCAACTATTTCAGAATGCTTTAAAACGAAATCGTTAGAAAAAATGCATCATCAAACCAAATGAGACTTACTGATGGTGGAATGATGGGTATTGTAAGTGGTTTAATTAATTTATCACTTAAACCTAAAATCACAGAAAATCCATCACTTCCTTCTTTGTGAAATTCAGAGACTAAAATCATATTTTTCACCTCTAAAATAAAAAATACAATTGCCATCACTTTTACTTAGATAAACTTAATTTAAAAAATTAGATACCATGACAATTTTTTCCATCAGGCCCTAAAGTCATCAATTGTGGACAGCGACAAACCGCTTCGCTTTTTACGTCAAGTAGACACAAGTGTGAACAGTCCATCAATAAACAAGGATTAAAGTTCTCTATAATAATTAAAAATAATAAATCGCACTTTAATTTTACAGCAAATATGTATTGACATACGCTTAGGATGATGATTTTCATGAATAGCTACAATGCCATATAAACTGTGATATGTTTTATATAACACTTCCGGTGCACTGTGATTGTGAATATTTATCTACAAATAAATTTATTTATGTAATAATTACTGTACATAAAATCTAAATATTTTAAAATTACCTTGTTTATGGAATTTAATTTTGCATCAACCCAAAATAGATCATCATTGTAAAATGATAATCCGAATGGAGATTGAATTATATTAGAGTCGCAAAAATGAACAAGCATCTCACTTCCGTCGTAATCAACAGAATAAATACTGTCAGATCTATTTTTAAAAATTTATTCGTCAATACAGTAGCTATTGAAAATATTTTACATGGCATTTAAAAATTACTTAGCATCTATCCAATAAAGCCGCCTGTTCATGTAGTCAATTGTAAGTCCATTTGGAAGGCCACCATCAGATAACTTGTTAATATCGACAATTGCAATTCGATTTTCGCCAGACATAGAACTTCGCTCAATTTTCGGCAGATTCTCACTTCGATCAGTCCAAAACATTAACCTAATTTAGTTTTAAAAAAAAGAAATAAATTCAATGTATTTTTAAATAATTATCTTAAACAATTAACACTAATATGTACACCTCCCGTTGTGAGCTGTGAACTTAATTAACTTTAAATAATAAATTTAATACCGGTAAGTCTTTAAAAAAAAACTGTATCGTACTAAAAAAAAAATGCTAGTTATCTTTCATACTTTTTCTTAGCCATAAAATAATAGAAAAATGTAATACCGGTAAATAATGAAAAAAATATTTCTAGCACCGGTAATCAAAAAATTCTATGATTGCAGTTCTGCATTACGGTTTAATGTGTTTTTTTTTTTTTTTTTAAAGAAATACTAATGCTTTTGTTAAAAAATGATGATGGTGAAATTTTATTAAAATATATTTTATACCCATCTCTTGAATCCAAAGCCAGAGCACGCGGCGAGTCTATATTCGTTATGACTACGGATCTCCACTTATATTTTAAATCTGTTACTTCAATCCATCCATACCGACTTTCCACCAAATACAGATTATTAGCAATCCAATCGACAGCAATTCCCTCGACGCTGACGATGCCATGACTGACAATCATCTTGACATTTTCCAAAACTACAGATTCCAATAATAATAATTTTAAATGCATTAACTGTCATCTCTTAATGGGCCGTCGTAAAAAAAATATAGAACGATCATTACTCTTCGCCTCAATAAATCATTACTTACAAAGTAATAACTTATCAATTGATAAAGCATGACTTTAAAATTGTTATGTTTACAAAATTGAACATCTGCGCTCTTACCTCCATCTTTCAATATAGCACTGTAGACTTTTCCTTCTTGAAAATCGCTCCAGAATAAGTGGGGATTCGTGCCACTCCAAAGTAGATCCAAGTCGAAAATGTTATGCCCATTCGTGTGCAATTCTTGAGTGAGTAAGGAAGTTAAATTTAAGCCATCTAATCCAAGTGCGTGCGAAAATATTAACTGTGACTTTTGATCGCCTATTAAGAGAAAAAAAAATAAACATTTTAGCAACAAATTTAATTTCTTTATTAATAATCATTGCACTTTCACATGAAAATCCATCTGAAAATTAAAATGCTTTAACTTCCTCCGAGATTTAACATTTAAATAAACAAAATCCATAAATAATATTTTTAAAAAAAAGTTATTTAACACAATATCTCAATAAAAGTCGTCAAACATAATAACTATTAACTAATAGTTGTCAAACATTTGAAACATTCCATTTATCAAACAGTTTACACTCCACCTTGAATTGTCATAAAGGTCAAACCAGTACTATAATCAAAAACAAAAAAAAAATACCTGAAGTTTTTGTGCGTAAAATTGGATCGCACGTCAATAATAATAAAAAAAAAAAAGAAAAAAAAAAGTAGAAAAAAGTTTCCTAACCTAACCTAACCTAAAACTTACATTTGTTTTTTCAGTTAAATTTATATTTTTCCTTATACTTGGTGTTTTTCTCCTCTTTTATTATTATATGCATGTAAACTTATTGATAAATTTATAATATTTGAACGACTGTTAGTTACTAATTATACGGCCGGTAAATTATGCTAATATAATTGTTTGAAAGTTTACATAATTAAGGCAACGTCATTAAATCGTATTTTTAATAAATTAAAGAAATTATTATAATACAGTAATATTATTATAGCTCAACTACAGTATTAAATCTTTAAAATAATGACTCAAATTAATTAATATCTTATGATAATTTAAATTTAATATGTCAATATTTTTTTTTTTTTTTTTTTGAAATAAGAAAAAAATGCATGCCGTGATTTACTCATTATTAACAGCCTCAAGAATTACAAAACATTTCTTCGTCATTTAATAATTTACTGCTAACGACTTTCATCGCATAGAAAGTTGAGATAGACAAGGGCATTTTCATTCCATACAAACAGTTCTAGTTCTTCGAAATGTCAAGAGAATTATTAAATAATTATACTTGACGCATTTTTTCAATAGATTTTTAATTCCGATGATTTTTAAACCCTGAGCAAATGTTTGTTGAAGAGACTTGGAACAAAGTTAAAGATAATATTATTAAGTGAGGATATTTTATTTTCACAATTTTCCACGTATATCATTTGCACTTGAGAAGTGCTAGTACAGTATTATGTTATATCCTTGAAAATTTATCATAAAAAATTTGAAATTCAGATTTTAGAAACGAAATAAAGTTAAATGTTATCAAAAAAAACCTTGTTTACTATTTTCGCAGTTTTTTTTAATAATTAAGTTGCAAGTCTTTTACTAAAAAAAAATTATAATTAATAATCTATTAACGGTTAAATTGAATGTGCTTATTGTTGTGTGGGAAAGGGTAGATTAAATTCAATTAATTGTACAGATTGAAAAACGAGACCACCGTAGATAAAATTTTATCTTAATAAAATACTGATAATTATTAACTTATAAAAAATAAATAAAATAAACGCGCCAATTTAAAATGATTAAATTAATATCAATAAAATTTAATATAATACTTTTTGTAATATCAATTAAAGTTAAACTATTAATAATAAATCAATCAAATCAATTAAAAATGTCCAATTAATTATAATCATTTGCAATAATAATATGCCTATAAATTATATAATGAAACATTTTTAGCTTAATTAATATTATAATAATGATTAAAAGTAAAAAAAATTCTAATGTTGACCATAACAATACTTATCCAAAATAATTATTAGAAATTTTACAAAAAATACTATAATCATTATAAGAAAAACCCACACTTTTAAATATTGTTTTTACAATAAAGTATTAAAAAGTTTAATTAATAAAAAAAATCAGCGTTGATAAAAATAAAAGGTTAAATAGAACATACAGTAGGAAAGCATACCGGCTCATGTAAATGTGCTAATAACAAAACAATATTCGGTTAAAAGTGCAACCTGACCCTTGATAATTACACTCTTAAAATAATGTCCTAAATAAATCTTATTGAAATATCAATTTACTATTAATAATTATACTGCATTATAACAATGAAAAAAATTATGTTTATCCAAAAAAAAATGTTATGTAGGTCATACGAGGACAAGAAACATCCTTAAATTAATGCTTTTTATTTTGCATGCAGGTTAGCGCATCAAAATTATTTTATCCCATTATGAGAATTAAAATTCAATGAAAATCACAGTAATTTATAAATTAATTAAAAATGTGCTTCATTGTGTGATTATAGAAAAATAATCGCAATATAAAGCAAGGTGAGAAAATTACCTGATGCTAAAGTGATGAACCTGACTAGTAAAAATAGACAATTCAGTCGACCAAAGATGGGCTTCATATTATTATCTGACTTCGAAACTTGGATACTCGCGATTTTAAACCGCCACCTTATGAATTAATTCGAATGCGGCTTTTCATGCTGTGGTTTTTTGTCCGCCACGTGTGACCTTCATCTTTTCATCTCATTCAAAGGACGTCCCGACCAACACAACTCGCACGTATCCCCACTTCCGGCTTCTCCGAATCTTATTCCGGTTTTTTTTCGCGCGCGCACGTAATCTACCGGACCCTTTGATCTACCGGTACCTCTACAATCTCTGTGGTCGCGTAGCAACGACGCAATATTAATTAAATAATGTAACGAATTAAAACAAATTAAATAATAATTTGATTTAAAATAATTTTTTATAATATTTAATAAGCTTGATTGAGCAATATTTCGCATTTTAAAACAGGAATATTAAATTAAAATAAAATCGAAAAATTGTTTTCCAACAATATTATTATTGCAAGATTAACAAAAATTCAACTGTATAAATTTATTTAAAATATAAACCGGGATTTTAAACAATTAATAAATAAAATATTTTTATTATTCACGTTGGTCGATTTTCTCGAAGTTTATGCGCTTCATTTAAGAATATTTCGATAAAGTTATTTCCGTTTATGATTGATGTGGTCAGAATTATAATATTACAATCTGCAATTTAAATTTATTTTTTAAAAAGCGTAATTAGATAATAAAAATTGAAATAACCTTTTAATTCACCCAGCCGCCGAAATGCTGCGATTTCTGCGTAAGTGACACCTCCTAAAAAATATACTATCACAGTTTTCTTATTTTGATTACGGCCGTGAACACTAGAATCTGTCAAATTTAAAAAATAATCATCAGTAACAAAAAGCTATTTTCAATGCTTAAAAATTTAAAACAAAAATTGAATTTTAAAATAATTAAATTACATCTTGCCGATGATGATAAATTTTTGGAAAAACATGGCCCAGGAAATAATTTCATAACTTCTTCAATTACATGAACACCATTGTTATCTAAAACCTTTTAAAAATATAATTTTTTACTATTAAGTAAGTAAATATTTTGTGTATGTATTGCCTACTTACTTGTTTCAAAAAAGAACAAGCTAAAGGAACATAAGCTCCACTGAAAACGTAACCAACTTCCTTCAAATCTTTCATATTAGCGCTAGATCCTGATTTTGGAATCTATACGAACACAGGTTTCATTAATTTGAACTAACCAACCTGTGTAATTATCATAATTTTACCAAATTAAATTTTTTCACTGTGGTTCGAAATGAAGAATATCTAGGAAGAGAAACTAGAGGAGAAACCATTTTTCCAACTAAGTTTTTCGATTCATAATCCACAAATAATCCGGTTTGTCGAAGCATATGAAACGTGATGAAGTGTTCGTGGCCGTAACTCTGAAAATATAAATATCATCAAAAAAAAAATTTTTTAATTACCGGTATAAGTATTTTATAATACTTGAATGAATTGAGTTTTTAAGGAATTATGTAATTTTGTTTCTAGTCCATCGCTTGTATATGATAATAAACACAAAAGCCTCAAAACTTGCAGAGAAGAAATCTAAGTAGAATAAAATCGCAAACATTTAAGTGAATTTGGCAAGATAACAGAATTACATTAAATACCTGTTTCATTAATAACTCTTCTATATATGATACACTTTCCGCAAAATCGGAGCCATCAACAATACCTACGATAGTCCCATTAGTGAATATGTAAAGAATACATAAAATTAACCTAAATTTACTATTTTCTATTTGCAGCTGATCTTTAAAATCTTTACTTTTCTTTTGAACTATTGCTTCGCAAATTCCTATATCTACATTTATATACGAGGAATCAAACCATTTGTGTTTAACATATGTTAATAATTCTCTTTCTTAATGCTTACGCATGGCTAATGACTGCTTTTCTTGTTGAACACCTTTTAAATCATTAGAAACAAACGATCGCATCTCTTCAACAGTCATATTTTGTCTTTCCTAAATAAAAAAAAATATGCGTAATACACTATTTGAAGACAATATTCATTCTTACCGAGTGACTCGATTTCAACTGTTTCGCAGTTTCACTTAAATAAGAAAACACATCTGAAAAATGCCTATTTCTAACGTTTCCATACACCTACAAAAATAATAAACAATAACTACCAACAACTTCATTTTTATTTCACTTTAAATTTACCTTGTCTTGATTATCTAATAAAAGTTTTACATTTTGGTCACTTCCGGTAATCTGCTTTTCAAGTTCTAAATAACCTTTAAAATTATAAAAAAAGTCATTTGAATGTAAAAAGAATTATAATGAGTCGATTCAAAATTTATAGCAATATTTACCATATTTAATGCCAAAAATTTCATCAAGTAATCCTTCGTAAGTACCAGGATTTAACAATACGGAAGTGTAATCGACATCTAAAAATTAAGATTGTTTGAATTATGTTTACTTATAACTTTTCTGAAAAAATTTGCTGTAATTTAGCATATCCGAAAATAGAAATTTAACAAAAAAAAAGTCACAAAAAATATACCCATGATTATAGAAAATAATAAATTAGCAATCTCACCTCTATCGAATAACAATACGTAATCAACTTCTAAGTCTTTGCTAAATTTTCCTTGTTTCTCTTTTAATAGCAAATTGTATGTTTCGTATACCATCTGCAAAATAAAAACAAAGAAAATGTTTTGATAATTTTTAAACTAAATAGGGACATTTTAGACCTGCGAAGCTTTACCAAAACAATAAATTTGACGTATTGAGCCAAATAATGATTGAATGTCAAACAAGGAATTTGCCACTGAAAAAATCCACGAAGTATCGCCTTCCTAAAAAGAAAATGTTGTTTACAATAATTAATCTTAATAAACAAAACAATATCCCCACCATAAAAAATGATTTATAAAAATCTGGAAGATCCAACGTTAAAATATCATGTTCCAGTGGAATAAAACCGAGATCCAAACTTGAAACTTCCAGGTAACCCATCACACCTTCTTGCTCCAAAATTCGTTCACAAATAAATAGCTTGTAATTGTAATAACTTATTAAATCCATGTTAAATAATGTATATTTTACATGTAAATTTAGTTACCTTTCTCGGAACCATTAACAATTTATGTTTGATTTTCTTTACGTCTTTATCGACATTCGAATTAATCTGATTGGCTGCTCTCCTTATAGAAGCAACATTCGCTCTAACAATATATATTCGGCTGTAAAGCAATACATTTTTATTAATAAATTAGAATTAAGATTAATCATGATGATCGCTGTAATAACTACTCAAAACTGTTTTTATATAGATTTCAAAAACTTAAAGAAAGAAATATTAAATGATTCTTGCAAATCATATTTTGTATTTAGACTACTGAAAAACTGATTAAATCCTCTAATTAAATTCAAGTTTAAACATAGTTTGAGCTCGACCGTACGAAAATAAAACATTAAAGTACATGACGTATAGTATTAAGAATAAATAACAAAAATACAGTATATTCACATGTTATTAATGGTGCTAGGACATGAATCATCAAGCAGATATATCTTATTAACTCCTTGACTCTATTTTAAAAATTCATAAAAATGAGTACATGACGTAAAATAATATTTTAAACCGATATTGAAAGTGACAGGTAAAATTACTTTTAAAAATCTTGCTCCAGCAACACGGTCGAGTGGCTTTACAAGATCTTTATCAAGTACTAAATCTTTAGAACCTGAAATCTAAATAACATTCCAACAAATAAATAAATACAATGTGGCATTATATGCATTCGATAAAACCATTTTAAAAACATAAATGCGAAAAGCAACCGGCTGCATGTTTGGAAGGAACTTACCGACTGTAAAGTGTCTTCCAATATACCAAGAGCAATTTGCTTAATAACTTGAGCTGCTTCCGTCATATTTGCGTTTAAATTTACGTTTTAATATAAAAATAAATTACATACTAAATTTTATGATAAAATAAACTTTTGCGACAGGTAGCTCCTGAACCGAAACAAATCTAGATGACTGGATGATGATTCGACTCATCTGAGATCATGAATCGTGATTCTCGAGAACTGTTTCTTTTCAATAAAAAATACGACCCGTTCATGATCATCTGCAGCTCAGGTCGTAGTGGATCAGCAAAAGCAAGCCATACATTAGTTATTTTATTTGGCACTTGGTGGCACTGTTCAACGTCAAACGTCACCTGTAAACACTTTTCACATCAAACGTCACCTGTTAAGCACTCTTCACATTAAATCGTGTTTTGCGGTACTCTACCGTGCAAATATGTACGGTGCATTATTATTGGAACTCGGCCCAGTGGAAATGCTTCAATGTGGACCCAGCGCACAAAAGAGACTCCCAGAAGTAGAACTTGCATAATAAAAATCTTGATTCATGACTTTTTGAGTTGACCGTCTGATCTATATTTCGAAAGGTCGTTTCGAAGTTATTGCCTCATAGTACGAGGTTTGTGCCAATGGAATTATTTACGGTTGGAATGTTTACCTGAACGGTTAGTAAATTTTTAAAAAAATTAAAATATGATTAGAAGTTTAATAAATTTTTTTTAACAGTGTATACAGCTTCCATCTTCAAGTTACTTTCCTTAAAAAAACTTTTATTTTAAGAAATATGTCTACCGTTTCCGCCTTAGAACGTTTATCAGGAGATGGAATGGAGAGTAGCGTTAATGATTGGGGTGAAGACGCTCAAAATAAAAAGGTTGTAAAAAACTCTTATCCGTCAGTTGGTTTCGACGATAATTCCGATTCCAGAACTAAATTAAAACTAAAAGAACCAAAATTTGTTCCTTATGAACCTTATAAAGCCGCTGTTACGCCCATGGTTTTGCCCATCAAACACGGTAGTTCGAAAAGTTTAGCTCAATGCAAACCATTAAAAAGCATATGTGGCAAACGTCACGGCTCGTTGACGAAAAAAACAATGCCCATTGATGAGTTGCAACTGAAGCCGTGTAAATGCGTCGTGGAAAACCAGAAATTAGAAGAAGAGCTTCTCCGGGTTCGGAAAAATAACGAAGCGTTAGAAAGCCAGCTCAAAATTCAAACTGAAGTAAATAAAGAACTTAAACATCTGTTGGTAGCCTCGGTTGGAGAAGATATTCAAACCAAAGTTCAATTTTTGACGGAGGATAAGACCAAATTAGCTCATGATATTATCGCCTACACCGAGAAACTGATGGAGGAAACTGAAGCAATAGAAAAACTTTCGATTCAGTGCGATGTTTGGCGAAGTAAATACTTGGCTAGCAGGTGAATTTTACTATAAAAAAAATATAAAAAAAAAACAAGCTACTTTTATTTGTATTATTTTAATTGAGGGTATTTTTATTGCAGTTTAATAGTTGATGAATTAGCCGGGTGGAAAGCTGTACTTAACCATCATTTAAATGAAGCCGTTGAAACTATCAAATGTTTAATCCACGAGAGTGAAATGTTAAAAGCTAGATATAACACGTTAAGGTAATAACGATTTTTAAGTGTAATATTATAATACTGACTTTATTATACTTTGCTTAGTCATATGACAAATAAGTACGACAAACTTTCAAGTGATGTTCAACAAAATAGCGATAATGAAGCAGGAAGAAACAAAAAAATTTCGCCCGAAGTCGATGAACTTGTTATACGTTTAAATAAATTAATAAATTTATCCGAATTTCAAGACAGTGGTAAAGATGTGAAGCCGTCAAAAGGGGAGCAGATGGCGTCTAAGGTAATTTTGCATGAGCCGTTTAGATCTTTTTAATTTACAATTTTTTTTTTATCATAATAGTTATTGACTCAAGCTTCAACTTTGTCGAAAATGAATGAGGGTCGCCTACCATTGGAAAATTGGCATTCATTTAACGGAAGATTTAATATTGCATCACGATTTCACCCATGCACTCGATTCGAAGGATTTACATATCACTGTTGTCATTGCAAAGGAGAAGTTAAAATTTTATAAAGAGCGACTATTGCTCAAGTAACATTTATTTTCTTAAAAAAATGTTTGATTTAAAACAATAAACTTTTTTTAGAAAACTAAACAGGCCTACTTATTCAAGTAATAAAATACAATATTGTGTTAACATAACTTCGCAGTTGTAAAAAACTGCAACACTTTCGTTTAAAAAAAAATCGAATTAATTTAAAATATTAAATAACATACTGTACAAAGATATTAAAACTTCAATAAATTATAAAGTTTATTTGCGATGCATTGTTTTAAAGATTTTTTAAAAAGTTTTAAAATCTAGAAATTCGTTAACCAAAAATAGAAGAGTATTAAGATTAACGCAGTCCATAATTTTACTGTAAATAATTATTTTTTGACTAGATGTTTACTGCGCATTTTTCAAATTAAATATATAAAAACTTCAGCATAATATAATAATTATTATTGCTGTCCTAAAATAAAGTTCTACGCTTAATTTTTAAATGTACAGTAGTAATCTAAGCATAGTAAGCTGAATTAAAGACGAAACTAAAGTAAAATTGTAAATCAGTTTAGAATAGGCTAAGTTTTAAAATTAAAATTTAATATTGTAAATTAAAATTTTTGCCAACTAAATACCTTCATTTAAGCGTCATCATAAACATTTGATTTTAAATTCGTCTTTGAAATCTATTCTAAGGGGCCCAAACAACCACTTGTTTATTTTTGTCACAACTTAATAAAGTAGATCCAGTAGGTTGCCATGAACAAGCAACAACAGTAGTGCTATCGATGAAGATGAAAAAAAATTAATTTAAGTTTTTTAAAAAAATATTCCAATTAAGGTATTTACGTATGTTCTTTTAATGTGGTAATTTTGGAGTTATCATCAGCATTCCATATAAAAATGGTTCCATCGTGAGAACCAACACTGACATATCGACCATCAGGTGTAAAAACGGCTCTGGTGTAATCTAAGGCGACCCAAAATCCTTCAGCGCTAAATATTCAGCAAACAAATTAAAAATTTTAAACAGGAATTTAAAAGTGTAAGTTGTTGCATACCAAAACGTGGCAAAAACTTGATTCATTCGTAAATCAAGAAGCTTTAAAGTATTATCTCTAACACAGCTTAATAAATAGTGTCCATCTTAAATTTTTTTAAAATAAAATAATAAATTTATTAAATATTAACATCTAATATTGTAAATCATACCAGACGATAAATCTAAAGAAGTAACTTTCCCCTGTAGAACTATTTCATGCGCTGTAGATTCTCTTCTCATGTCCCATAACCGTATTCGTTTATCAAAATGCGCACTAATAAGCATAGTTCCAGGTCTATCAGTAACAACATCGTTGCAGCTTGACCCAGTAAATATGGTTCGAGTGCCTAATAAAAAAAATGAATTAGTTAAAGAAAAACCTCAACAACATTGCTGAATCAAATTAAACTTGCAAGCCAGATTTCTTAAATCCCACATTTTTATTGTTCTATCATGTGACCCTAATAAGAATAGAATTAGATGCACACCCTAGCATGATCAAAGGTTTTAGGCTACTGTGCAATATTAACCTGATACAACTTTTGATGAGTCTCCTAAAAATTTAGCTGCTAAAACACGACCGCTGTGGCCAGTGAGAGTATGCTGTAAAATCAAATGCGTTATATTTAATACGGTAATATACTGCACTATGTAAAACAAAACAAGCTAATTACTCTTAATCTTTGATCCGATGCAGTCCAAACCCGGCTGGCCATATCGTTAGATGTACCTAACACCAGGTCTTCCTAAAAGAAAATAATAATTTAGTTCAAAATAATTTTTTTTTAAAAAAAAGCATATCCTTACCTCGCTATTAAAATCAAGAGATGTGATAGCGGCGTTGCTGCCCCTAAGTATACCTTTTAATTCAACTGAATCTGTACAATAAAAATTAAATGGATGTAATCGAATATAATATGTTATATACTTCTGAATTAAAAATTTGCCTTTAAACAATTCCCAAAGTTTAACTTTGCGATCTGTTCCACCCGTAGCAAAGATTTTTCCGCGTGGTCCCCATTTCACAGATAATACTTCGCCTTCATGACTATCCTGTAATATTTCAAAACTTAATTCAAATGCTACAAAAAAAAAAAATCCGATTGTAGAAGCACTCTAAAATGTTGCGGGTAGGTCATTCGTTAGCATAAAATACATTTAGAATATTTTTAAAAATATAATCCTTTAATATAAAATATTAAATGATTATAAATAACTTATTCTCGTTTAAAAAAAATCCTAAAATTTTAATATAAAAATAAATGCATACAATCTGTAATTTAAAGGCGGCATTCTGTCCTTTTCAAGGTTCAGTGCCGCCACGACCGGTTGTATTTTAGATAGTATCTCAACTTTATTGCATAAACCACATGTTGTATTGTTAACTGGTGGAAATAAACAAATTCAATTCAGATTTATTTGTACCGAAACTGAAATTTATAATTTTATTATTAAAACGGTAAAGCAATGCAGACATAAAATAATATTAAGAGTCATTTGATGTATGGTAAATATTTGAGGATACCATATTTTAGCGGTGGAAATTAGGTTTCAAAATTATTAAGAAGGTAAAGGAGTCTAAAAAATAAGCTAGCTGGTTAAGAGAGCTTCTACTGAATTCGTACACTTACTAATTTCGTTAATACACGCGTTGGAAGTGAAAAATTTAAAATATTTTCCATCACGATTGTTGAATTTCTAGGTTAAATAAAATTCAATTCGCTAATAAAACTTGCAATTAAATTCCTAATGGACTTACTGTCCTACAATATCTACGGTTGTTGGATCCTTAGCTGCTTCATCCAAGACTTTTTGCATCTTTTTTTTAGATTCCCTGTTAATAAAATCTAATAGTGAATTTTCTTTCACAGGATTTCAATTAAGGTTATTCGTGCATATGAAATTTTAATATATTATATACTAATTAGCATGCAATCCTCCACCGTAAAAATTATTTTACCTTTTATTAGGATTTAGTAGGTGAAGTAACTTTATACACTTTTTGCTAATACCGGTGGAGGCAGGTAACATGTGCGGTCTTCTGGAAGTAATCCACACGGTGAGATAAAAACACCATGTAGTTGTCTTCCGCGACCATGCTTAAGATACTTATGGATCTTATAATACTTAAAATTAGCACATACCTAATAAAAATTTCGTTTTCTTCATTCAATTGGTCCGCGTCACGAGCCTTTTCCCGCATCCATCTATCGACAAGTTCTCGGTTATCTTCTTGCGTTTGCCTAAGCTTATCTTGAATTCCGTTAAAAGCTAATTGCAATGCTTGATATTCATCTTTTAACAACTTTTAAAAAAATGCGTTAGAAATCACATATTTTTAAAGTTAAAAGAATATTTTTAAAAAACCTGGTTAGTTGCTTCCAATTCTTGGATAGTTAATTCTAAGTTTTTTTGTGTTTCTCTGCACATTTTCAGATTAAGCTCACTTTCTCGTAAGCTATAGCGAACAAATATTAAGTCTAAGAACATAAACAACATTAATTTTTTTAATTAAAAATTTACTTTGATTCTTTTATAGTGCAGTCCCTTTCCCTATCCGTTAGAACATTTCGTAGATCAATTACTTGTTGCGCATACTAAAAAAAATTAATAAAATCGCTTCATTTAATTTTTAAAAAAATTAAATCATTAAAAACAAATAATCATCACTAACATCTTTGAACTAAATGAATAAAGCGTAAATAAAAGTTCAGATGAAATATTTAAACAAATTATAGGCAACAATATTTCGATTTTTGAAAAGAGTTTAACCTGTGCGTCAATGAATATGTAAGAAATTATTATGCTCTTAATTACGTGCATTATACCATAAAAAAATTTAAAACTTATTATAATACTAACTTCTGCTTTACTTCGATGAAGATTTGTTATTTCTTCTTGCAAACGATATACTTTCATATCAAAACCAGTAGGTTTTCCATTTCCCGAACTATTGATATGAAATATAATTATGTTAATTATGGAAAAGGAACCCGCCAACAGTTATTAACACACAGAACTTCAGTATAATATCCAAATACCTTTCTTTACAATGATCGTCCATTGCCATTCGAAACCTTTCATTTTGAACAGTCAATTGAAGATTTTCATATTTATAAGTGTTTGCAATGTCGAACAATTTGTTGTCTATAAATACGTTATATAATTATTAAACGTAAATAAATATCTTATAATTAAATAATCTTACTAGCTGCAATTAGTCCTTTAAAACATTGACATTCTTTTCTATTACGGTCTCTCAATTTTAATAGAATAACTTCTCTCCAGTGTTCTCCAGATTTTCCAAGATAAGATGCCATACTTTTTTCAAATCGGGGAATTTATTACAAACTAACATTCATACTCAAATAACACCTGCGAAATCGACAAACAATTGTATTAATAATATTTTGCTTACAACAACGAGACTAAAATTCGATGAATAGTTGTAAATTACTTCGAACTCTTCGCTTTTGAACAAAAACATTCCACAGTATAATAATATTTCATGCATGGCCCACGGTTTTCGATCTTTCATAATTGCGACCCACTTTTTAATTTGAGTCATAAGGTAAAATTGCGTCTCGTGAGACCAAGTTTAACAAGCTATTTTACCTCAAGATTTTGCGCGAGCAGACGATCGCTACAGCAGATAAAATTAACGAGAATCAAAATTTTGAAAGAGTTTCTTTGTGTACTAATTTTATATTAAAACTATATTCTTTTAAGAATTAATATACAAATGGCTGATGTATTGGATATTGACGGAGGAGATGAGTTTGAAGTCGATGATGAAGGAGACCGTAAGTTAATATAATTTGCAAAGGTGGCAGTAGGTAGCGGCATTGCTTGTCTAAGCATGTTTGCTCCATTGTATCTGAGCCGAGCAAATATTTAAAGTACTGTATTGTAATACAATATAATAAATATAGCTAAAAATTGGTATTTTCAGAGGGAGTTCAAAAATTAAAAGAAAAGGCAAAGCGAAAGAAAGGGCGTGGATTTGGATCGGGTAAATATAATGTTTTGAAACACAGTTAAATAAGGCATGTTTAAGTTGCATGAAGCTGTAATGTTGTATAGAGCCGTCGGCCAGAGAAGATGTTCGCGATTACGATGCCATGGATGTCGATGAGAGTGATGATCCTGGACCGCAGCGATGTAAAGTTTTTACTACAAACGAAATTTAATATTTTGAATGAATTTTTTTAAAAAATGAATGTTTTAGCTGTGGAAGGATGGATTTTGTTCGTTACTGGCGTTCACGAAGAAGCCCAAGAAGAAGACCTTCATGAAAAATTTGCGGATTACGGAGAAATCAAAAATTTGCATTTAAATTTAGATCGACGTACAGGATTTTTGAAAGTATTGATTTAAATTAACAATCAAATTATGTATATCTTATTAGTTTTAATCATTTTAGGGTTACGCGTTGGTGGAATATGAAACATTTAAAGAAGCTCAAGCGGCTATGGATACTTTAAATGGCACAGATATTTTAGGACAAGCAATAAACGTCGATTGGTGTTTCGTGAAAGGACCAAAAAAGTAAATAATCTCTTAAAATATTTAATTTTGAAGTGTTTATGTCTTAACGAATTGATTATTTTAATTAACTTATTACCGGTAAATTAAAAAAAGAAAGGAATTAAATTAATTTATTTTTAAATAGTTTGACATTGGTACTTTAAGATTGGAATGAGATTTTTAACTTTTGGTGTTTTATTAGGACTAGACAACATAGGAAGAGTGGACCAGAGGAAAGACGACGTCGATGATCTCCTTTCGAAATACGCGGATTGATCGGTCAATAAAGAAATTACGTTTAAACACTATAAAATTATTAAGCATACATTTGTTTTGTCACTAAAATAGTTTCTGGTATTCTTAAATTGTCAATGATTTTTTTTCTTCGATTTTATTTTAAACTGTATAAACTCGCCAGTCTACTTTTCATATTGCTTCGAAACTTATCATTTACTATTTCACGTTTATTAATTAAAAGATCTTAAAATAATTTCAATGATCTCGAGCGTCTTCACAATCATAATTATGATTAGATATTTCTATACGATATTTATAATAACCAATAGCAAAAATTTTATAGTTAATACAGTAACGTCAAATTAAAAGTTTTTTAAGAGAGAGATTTTATTCACATCAAAGCATTTTTTTAAAAGATAAAACTACCTTAAAATCATTTATAGTTATATTAAAAACAATTATTATTATACATTTACTCATATAAGAATTAATTACAATACATGTACTGTATTAGTATTACAGAATTTTAAATAAGGGTCATTTAAATTTTGCTCATCTATTACGTAGTTTGATAAAAAGTCACTTGATGGAGCTGTTCATCACCACGCGAGATTGGAGTAGCATTTTATAGCGGTACTTGCGATTTCACCTGGATAATTCTCCGCATTTATTTATTTTGTTGAGCAAAAATGGAGAAACAACAGCATCGACGTGATTGGTATATTTCAGAAACACTTAAAGTATCAGATTTTCGAAATAAATGGTTAGAGACGTTTGCTGAAAGCATGGAACAGCTTGAAGTTAACGAGGCAAGTGAAAATGGGACCAGCAAAGACGAGGGAAATTCAAAAGAAAATTCTACCGATTGCATATTAAATAAAATACCAAAACATTTAATTGAAGAACTGGAAGAAACGTGCAGGTTAAATATATTGTTCACGTAGCTTTAATCAGCTGACATGTAAATTAAAAATGTCTTTGATTTTTGACTTCAGGGACAATACTTTAAAATGTGAAGGAGAAACCTCGGATTATATTTTTGCAGATATCAGTCTTATGAAATCGGAACAGATTTTACCACACATCACTAAGGATCATAACTTGATGACGTTAAGGTTTTAGTTTATGTGAATTTAAAAGTTGTGTAGGCCCTATATTCATTTTAACATTTACTTTAATTGAACGCTATCATTAGCCTTCAAGAAAACGAGTTGAAAAAACGTTGGTCGAATTGTAATTACAGAAAATCAACGTACAAGAATATGAAACATTCAAATGCTGATCGACTATTAGTACGATATAAATTGTGTGTTAATATTTGATTGTAAATTAAATTGCCGACTTAATTTTAGCTACCTCAAGTGCGATCAGATGATAATGAAGTAAAAGTTCCTGTTGATCCACACGAAGTTGTTTTATCCGTAATGGTTTGTCGTCCAACAAAATTGACCGCCAGATACTCCATTAAAAAGGTAATTCTATTCTTTTTGTCTTTTATTAAATCATTTCAAAAGTCGAACTTTCATTTGTTTTTGACAGGGTGGCGAAAAATATCTCGTATTAGGTAATCAAAAACTGACGGAATTTCGGGATGCAATTACTTGTCCATCAGACTTGCAGCCTACTGGCGACTACAGTACTGATCCCAGGATTTCGAGTTCGGAGATAGCCAAAGTAATGCATATAGATTTTAAGACACTATTATTTATTGCACTATATTAATTGAATAACATGTAATAGAACGTTTATAAATCCGGATTTTTCTTTATTAATGGAGTATTTTATAATGACATGCGATGTCCTACTTCCATGGATTACAGCAAGTACTAGTAACAAATTACCCGACTGTTACCATTCTTACCTTACTTATTTTTAAATCATTTTCTTGCAGAACCATTAAAAAATGGATAGATGATAATCCCGATAGTTTCTCAAAATTTGGAATTTGTACTTCTGAATCTATGGAAGCAACAAAATTTAATGATTTGAGCATTAAAATAGGTTACCCGTATTTGTATATGCATCAAGGCAATTGTGAACATTTTATTATATTTTGCGACGTAAGGTAATTGCATTTTTGTTGTCTGTTTAACCAAAAACTCTTAATTCAATAAGTCTTAATATACTTTGTAGGTTAATTGACGTTTCTGATTCTACCAATCAAAATCACTATCCTTTATGTTTTTCGTCAAGAAAAATTAAAGGTGTACGCTGTATGATGTGTTGGGTTTTCCCACCAAAGTAAGATTTTACGAAGGTTTTACAGTACATATTAATAAATACTATTTACAATTAAAATATTCAACGTTTTTTAGATGGATAACAAGAGGTCATCAAAGAGTGCATGCTGATCCATTTCTTTTTTGTGGAACTTGTTTTTATAGTTTTAATTACGATGCCCATGGACAAAAAATTGGCGAATTTCAGGCTCACCCATACGTGAATTTATAACATTTTATTTTGAAAAGATAATTAAAATAACTATTATAATATGGCTATAATGAAAGCAACAATACAACTAAATATAATAATTATTAAAATTAGATTGTGTGTTTGAAATTATTAATTCTATTTGCTTACATCTATAAGCACAAAAGAAATGGGAGAAATAAACATTAATGCGTAGGAAAAAATGTTTGAAATCTTTTGTAACTATACTACTTTGAAATGCCGTTATTAACAAGTGCATGAACAATAATTCTAGAAGTCTATTAGATAAATTCGCGAACATTACAGATCTTAAGTGCGTTCAATTTGTTTTGCTTTGCAAATTGTAACTTAAATTTTTACCATACAAGTGAAGTGTTAAAATTTATCAATGAACTTCCACATACGGTACATTGATGTCACGAGCATTTGACGGAGAATTTTTAATATGAATATAACTATATGCATAATGTTTTATTTGCCTCCATTTGATGAATATTTAAAAAAATAAACACTGAAATTCACAGGCCGATATTACTATATTTTTCATACATTTAATGTTGAATCGTCATGTGATCCTTGTCACATGCTTCCGCCACCAGAGTGATCTCGAACACTGTAAAATAAAAAGAAAATGCTTTAGAACGAATGAATGATTAAGTATCAACATTATAAAGCTGCATTGCTATTATCAGACACGAGTTATGCGTTTAGTGTAAGTAGAAAATCACCCGTAACAAATTACAATGTTTTGAAAAGCAAAAGAAAAGATGGCAACCAGCGAGAAGCAGAAATTTTGTGAGGAAACTCAGCAAGCACTGTCGGAAGATAGTGATTTCTTGTTACTCTAACGCAGAACAACAAAATCACTAGTCTTCCAGATAGTAGCCGCCTTCGCACCATGTTAAGCTGCTAAGGAAAGTTTTAATAGGCTAGAAATAAATACCAAAGCTGATTAAAAACGGACTTCGAATTAGCACGAGAAACGATGCAATGAAGTAAAATAATCAAAGAATTGTTAATGAAAAATTTGTTAAGCAGTAATATTGTAAAAAAAAATTTATAAATACCTTTGTTGCAACAAATATTGAGCCATTTGAATTTGTTGAGGAGTACCCGAAATAGTTATGACTCGTTCGGTGGAACCAGGCACTGCTTCATCAATAATAATACTTGCCCCTGAATCATGTCGGATTTTACGAATTCGTGCACCTCCTTTCCCGATAATTGATCCAGCCAACTAAAAAATTTATTTATGAATATTCATCATACTCCAAGTGGTGCTTACAAATTTGAATAATTACGTCTTTTGGAACAGTAACTTGAGTTGTACTTGCGTTGGCATCATCAACTGGTTGGTTAGTTTGAGGAAACGAATCATTTGTCTACATAGTAATTAACATAATCAGCATAACGATAAACATTTTAACATTGTATTGCATAAAGTAAGACTTACAAAGTCATTGCTTCCTGGACCTCCCTCGTAATTAAAACCACCACCCATTCTTCTAAAATGGCCTCCACCTAAATAATGGGATTCAGTACATGTATTCAAGTTAAAACCGCGATATTATTATTGCAAATTAATACCTTGCTCATTTCCAAATCTCTGACCTCCTCCTCCACGTCTGGGGTAGTAATCATTATACCCTCCACCGCTTCCGTTTCTATTTAAATAAATATTAGCTTAACGAAATTTAATTTTTTTAAAAATTTACTATTACCTAAATCCACGGTTGCCCCGTCCCATTATACCTCCACGACCACCTCCAAGACCAGCGCCTCCAGCACCTCCTCCAAACCCACTTTCACCTCGCCCCATTCGCCTAGGAAATTCATTCATGCCGCCAAAACTTCCACGAGATCTACAAAATTACTATGTTAGATGATTTCTTCAAAATTACATTTTAAATTATTATTAACCCCATTGAATGAGGTCCTCTTGATCCAGGTCCCATTCTTCCCATGTCCATTCTGCCTCCGCCTCCACCACCACCTCTGGCCATTGGGTCAATAAAACCGCCGTATTCTTCTTGATAAAAACTGTCATAATTGTGTGGATCGTATGGATTTCGTGGGCCTTTAATTGGTGACTAAAATAAATAATTTAAAGTTAAAACTCTGTAATGCAAAACCAATGTTTCTTTAATATTACTTGTTCTATTAAAGCGTAAACTCGACGAACGCCATCCACAACCACTTCCGGTTTTCCAGATAATTGTACCACGCGATCGGTAGATTGGGGACAACACTGACTGTATACCTTTATAGTAGCTCCAGTTTGCTATTTTTTAAAGTTTGATAAAAAAAAAGTTAAATACAGTTTTAACTTCCATTTTAAGAAATGTTAATAGAGATTTAAAATGCGGTTTAGTATTAGAACGATACACGCATTAAAATCGTACAGAGAACGTATTTTTTGATATTAAAAATCAAAGTCTGTTTCTCTTTAATCGTACCCTTCTAACACTAAATCGCAATGCAGTGATTGTTTTTGGAAAATCTATATGGCAGTATTTGCGTAAAAAGTTTATGAATTACCTCCCGCAATTCTTTGATTTTAAATCCAGCTCGACCAATGATGCAGCCGGCATGGCTTTGATGAACCAAAATACGAATTTCACATTCAAATTCTCTGGAACCATGGCTAACATTCTGGAATAAAACGCATAATTAGTTGGAAATTAATAAACAAAAATAAATTATATAATTATTCGTATATCGAAAAAGTAAATAATTTAGCTTCAAAGCTAGTATCGGGGCCCACAGACAGAAGATAATGTTAAATTACAGTTACATATTTTCTTGAATTAAACAAATACGCCTTCATTCAATCGAAATAAAATTCATGTACTGTATCGCATTTAATAAAAAAAAATCAAATAAGCTTTTCAAAACTAAATAAAATTATAATACCCCTTAGCAAAAAACCCCCCAAACAATCTACTGATAATTTATTTCTTAAAATAATTCTTAATACTGTATTAATAACAACGGAATACTTAAAGCATATTTAATAAACATTTAAAAGATAACTTACATCATCCAACTTCGGAATTATATCCATCAAGATTTCGAGAGCCGTTTCCAGATCCGCTGATATAGTTAATACACTGCAGCCATTACAGAAGAAAAAAAATCAAAAACATATATTAATTAGCTTAAATATTATAAATGTTGAATTTTATATAAACAATAATAATGACCAATAGCCTTTCTAATTACCACCTAATACCCTATTGCATCACCGTTCATGAATGATGTTTAAAAACGATGAATATTGGGCATTTTTTAGATAGCGACACATTATAAATTATTATAACATTAAATAAATACATTTGAAGTTGAAACTAGATTAGCAAGATAATTTCCACTCTTAATGAAAACGGCAAGTGACAAACGCAAGTCACAAATTCAGGTCCCCAATTTAAAATAATAGTTCCACTTTATATCTTAGGAAAGATAATAAGAAATTTTCATAAAATGTTTTTATCTTTAGAACAAAATAAATGGTATAAAGTTAAAAATTAATATAATAATATCAAATTTAACGGACAAACTAAGATAGTGGATCATTTGAGGGTTCATACCGTTCGGGCCCTGGGCAGTCGGGAACTGTAACACTTGCTTTGAACTGATGGGCGTAAGATGGTCGGGTACCGGGAACAGGGCCAGGGGTATTCCAAAGGGTTTTCAGGGGCAGAGTCATCAGATGGGGACACAAACGTGATTTGGTCAGAGTACAGAAGTAGAAGTGGTAGGTAGTACACGTGGTTTTTTGTTGACGATGGGTTGGTTGAAGAACACATCATAGTTGATGGTTGGCACCGCCATTCGATTGTTCGATTCGAGAGGGGGGACAGGGCCATTGGTTCATAGAGGAAATAAAATGGGCCAAACAAAAAAAAAGAAATTTTAGATTTTATACGATTAAATGGGCCTAAAAGTAAAAGCAAAAATAAGTGACAAAGTGTATTGTAAAACTCAATAAACTAACTAAAGATTATGTATTATGGTACTACACTCTCTATACTTATAATTTAATTAATTGGAAAGAAAATCAAGCGTAACTTAAAATGATTACTGCATTGACTGCTTATATGTAAATAGGTACGGTATATTTTGTTGGATCACAAGAGTGAGAAAAACAGCAAGTGCATTACAATAAACCAGTTAATACATTAAATGAGCAGATAGAAGCTTAAAAATTCACTATAATGTCGTGAAGGTAGCAAAGTATAATGAGTTCAATTCAGTCAACACGAGTTTTGCAGAAAATAAAGCAACTACTGTACAGGTAAAGCTAAACCTAATTACAAAGCTTTTAAAATGCTTTAAACTAAATTCTAGTTATAGACAAGAAAAACCCTGCAAACTCAAATTGAAAAATAAGAAAGAAAAATAAATAAATAAAATCTAAAATGTTAAATTTGACAACGAACATTATTTAATGTAGTTTAAAATGATCAATAAACACCTTTGCCGCTTCTACTATTATTACTATGATCAGAAGAAAAATCAATGATTACCGGTACCAAATAAAAAAATAAATCTTCGTTTCCGTTAATATAATCAATCTCACAAAGTATGTTCTTAAAATAAAAAGAAAAAAAAAAGGGAAAACAGCGCACCCAAATTTAAATTCCTAGGGGGAGGGGGAAAAGGAAAAAAACTAAAATTGCTTGATTTTTATTTAAGGCTACAAATTCTTAAAATCTGCTTGGCCATAAAACTCAGAAGAAAAAAAAATCAAACTTTTTACTTTTGCTTTGTTCAAAAATATTCTAATTTTTAAATTTTTTTGATTTACCAATTCACAGTAAGGGTAAATTACTTTCGGAATTCTTCAAAGCCAGAAGTCAGATTTAAACCCTGAGGTTAAAAACTGATAAGCTAAGCCAGTTATCAATTAAGCAAAACTACTGGTAGTAGTCAACAATTATTAAACAAAACTTAATGCTATTAGTCGATAGCTTATTGTATCAACCGGCACAATCTTAAAACAAACTATTTAGTAGATAAATTAATATTTAATAAATCTATCAATTTAGTATTTAGATGCAAAAAAAATGTGTAGATTTAATCTGGATTTTGATGAGAGTTTACATTGAATAGATTACAGGAAGCACTTGGGAGGGGAAAATATTAAAATTCTTAATTTATTAAAGCTATATGCTCACGAGTAAATTATTTTCTATAAAAATGCAAAAGGTTTCTTAAATTAGAAGAAATTATTGTAAACATAAGCGAAATCTTTCAAGACAAAAAAGCAATCATCTAAAATCCGGTTATAATTGAAATATTAAGAAATAAATATTTTAATTTAATCGGAGAAAGTAACTTACTAAACATCGACAATATGTTTTTCAAAATAATTTAGAAAATGGATTTTGCCGATGTTCAAAAATTCATTATTTTAGGAAATACAGTATATTACGAGTAATTTGCTTTAAAAATCTCTTTTCAATAATACTTAAATCTTACTGTATATAATAATGTGAACAAATTAACCGCTTAGTTGAACCAATAATGCAATTAAATAAATAAATAAATTCTTTCCTACCTCAGTTCTAAGACGAGTGATGTTACTTCCGCCTTTTCCAATTACGGCACCTGCATTCTAGTAGATAAAACTTGTTAATAATTTCCCATTTTAATAAGTTAATAGATTTCGCGTAAATACTTTGCTCGGAATTAAAAGTCGTAGGTCAGTTCTGGAGTCATCGTCGTCATTTCTTGACCTTTTTGTAGGCGAATTCATCTCGTTATCGTCTTCTTGTTCTCGCTTCATTCCTGTATGAAAAAAAAGTTTAGGTTTTTTTTTAAATAAAAATACTTTTCAAGTTTTTTTTACAAAAATATTATCATAAATAAAAAAACAACTATTATTTTACTTTACTGAATAGCTGGCGTCATTTTGAAAGTGGCAAGAGTAAAAAAACCTCTTTCTCATTCACCTGTCTGACTCCAGCATTAAACTTTTACAACGCCATATGCCGCGAACGATACGATAAAAATCGATAGTGAGTACACCCGAGTACACCCAGTGAGGATAATGTACACGAGCTTCACATTTGCTGGAGGATACACCTCGCGCACTGTGAATAGGCAAACACGCAAAGCGTTGTTGCAATACACGGCACGGTGACAAAACAACAAACGGCTGGCAAGGTAAATGCCCCTTTTTATTGATTTTTTTTTAAATCTAATAGTTTTTCCCTTCAATGACAACGTAGACTCGAGCATCCGGTGTAATGAACATTTTCCCTACACTTCCTGGAAGAATGAAAAAGGCTCATCGCTTACATAACTGCAGCTCATATTTGCGCTACGATTATGTTCGTTAAGATGTAAACCTTAGAACAACGAAAGTGCAGTTTCCCGGTAAAATAAATTCAAATGCTCACCACTTCGAACAGTGTTTTACTAGAAATTCAACCACAATTAAATTTCTCTTTCCGTCGTTGCGCTTTCATTATACGGTAATTGACATTTACCATATTAGAACACGCCCTTAGATGCATCATAGAATTAACGTCAAAAATAATTCTCCGCCCAAAAAAAAAAAAAAATTATTATAAAGGCATTAACCCGTCAACTTTTACTAATTAAAAATTATAGTTAATTTTACAGGAAATTTGAATAATTAAAATAAAAAAACAATACAAAAATGTCACGCTATTTGCAAGCCGAAATAAAATTAACCACTGGATCGTTATCAAAATGTTTTCCCTCATAATTTCATCCTTGATAACTCCTCCGTCCCACCTTCCGTATTTGCCAAGAGTAATATTGTTAACATTAACAAATTAAAACGTAGGAATGGTTATCGGATAAAAAATTTGATAAAAATCTCACAGTAAAATAACATGTGCAGCTGATACATTGGCGACGGCTACCGTTATTCATGTTGGACAGCCAGCCCGAACTTTCTCCGCTTAAATTGATAACATGTCATGTTAGCATGCAAATTAATGCAAACATAATAGGTAGCCAGTCCTTGTGTTATGACAATCCCTATCCAAGTTGCTATAGTAACCCGTCGTAAATAAAAATGCAGCGGAGGATTTGACGAACGCTCTGTTCAAAGCATCGCAAAAATTGACAACAATTCAAGTTTAAGAATAGCTTATCATGCGGTCACTTTTATGTCAACGTGATTGTAACTTAAAAACAATTCGCTGTCAATAGACAACAAAGTGATTTGACACCAAAAATTGTTATCAGATGCATTGAAACTAAGTTTTTAATTAAGCGCAAGATGCAAAAACTTTTAAAAATGTATACGATATTTTTTTTTTTAACATTTCATTATTAATTTTCGTAAAATTCTTAAAAAATCAAGATTAAGTTTTAAAATAAAATATGCACATAAATTATAATTAATTTGGTAAAAAGAATTTTTTTTTGATTAATTATTATAAATAAGGAAAAAAAAACAAGTAACCTACTATCATTCTGGTAGTCATAAAATATTTAATATTTTTGTGATTAATAGACGATTGTAACAAAACAAAACACGAAGTGTTCGAAAAATCGCCTCGGAGAATGTTTTAAGACCAAAAATTCGATAAATTAATTTCTGACTGAAGTGTGTAAACGCCTATACCAAGCATTTTTAGCTGTTTCCTTGGAAACCAAAAACATTATGGCAACAATGAAGTCGACGCAATGCCACCTGTTCACGCCCTGAAGAATACAGAAAGATTAACATTAAAATATTAAACTCGCTTTACCCGCCTATTACCTGCCTTTACAAAGACATTAATCTAGCCTAACGAGCCATTTTCATTTAAAATCATCACATCTGATTTGACGGCCTAATGGGATAATTTTAATAATAAGTTAGACAGTCTCATCAACCTTGCACGTATTAGATAATATTGTACCATTATAATTACAAGTGAAATTATTACAATTTTTTTTTCTCTTATCAATACTAAAGTTATTATAAAATAATGATGTGATGTGCGAAGTGCAGGTAGCGAAGTCTCGTATGCTTTCCACTTCTAAAAATAGATTGGGTTTCCGAACAGATAAAGGTAAGCATCAGCGGCACGCAATCACCTTCCCCTTACAAATGCCACGCCCTAAAGGAGAATATAAAAGAGAGGGGGAAAATATTTGCTGCGAACATCCATTGGCAACCTGAAGGTAGTGTTCAGGGAAAAACAGAAAATTTTTTTTACCACGGTGCACACACACATACAGTACTGCTGCACATAGAACCCTGAATCGATACTAAGCTTGTACATGTGCTTCAGTAGTTTCTGTTTATAGTCAAAAACCGAATGCGATCAACGTGCAAACTATTCGCCAAAACTGAATATATTTCCCACCAGAAAAATAAATAAAGAAATAGCAGGTAAATTCCTAGGATAAATAATTAATTTTTTCTTGCGAAGTAAAATGTTTATAGAATAAAATTAAAAATTAATCCTGCACATTTATGTAAGAATTCAGTTTCTAATTTTTCTCTGGTCTCCAACACACTTCAAAAATTACAGTCTGATTCAATTAATAAGCATACAGTACAACATCTAAACTAAAAAAAAAATAAAAAAAATTTACTAAGCCCAATTGCATTTTTGCAAACTTAACCTCAGTAACAACACGGTACTTTGCCGGTACTTGAATATACCCCGCTTATGTTTAATTGGATATGATAAAAAATGTCATTTATGACTTAAGCCCCAATTGAGTCGAGAAAATGGAACAAACGGAGGGGGTGGAGAAAAAAGAAGAGAAAAAAACCTACCAAAAGCATCTTTTTGACCCATAATAGTTTATCCAAAACACAAGCATTAATCCAAAGCCGTAGCGTTGTAACATGGAGAGAAAACACAGCAAACCCGTATCCAAACATAAGCGCGTTTACTTCAAAAACACCTTTTTATTTTCCACGGCGATGCCTTCGCCCCACCGTTCAAGAAGAAAAGGAAAAAAAAAAAAAGAATGATCACTGAGATCAGTATCAAACAACCTGACAACGAAAGTGAGCCAAGCCCCAGCATCAACACAGTACACGCCCAAAGGTTTGTCACGTCCTTATCACCGGCTGCTCCCTTCTCTCGATCATTCCATTTCTTTGATTCGGGTAGAAAAGAGAAAGGATGAGGACGAATAGGAAGGAAGCGATCAAAAAAAAAAAAAAAACCACACTCGTACACTAGATTTGCTATCAAACTATTGATTGAGATAAAGATTCTCTGAATCCGATTTCTTTTAGGTAAAGAATTTGCCAAACGACGAATGTGTCGCAGCTACACGTCATTTAAATCCTAACCGCTCAAATTAGCTTAATCGCAATCTAATTACACCTACCGCATCTCGTGAAACAAATCAGTTTTCCAAACCGATATTTCGGAGAAAATCGCTCCTACGGATATTGATGATGATAATCAGACAGACGTGACTGAAGTTAATTATCAAGTAAACAATTTACCTATCAAATATTATACATCTCTCAATTTTCGCATATTTAATGAGCGAACATCGACCGGTAACTTAATAACGATTCCACAAAAGCGCCTATTAAGTGATGGGATCGCGAATGGCTAGATCACATCAAAACGGATCAACAATGAGTTAGGAATTTCAAAACAGCACAATAGAAATATTCTATTGAGCCAAAAAGAATCGTAAAAAAAAAACCTCACGAGAAAAAGCAACTTAAGATCGTAATTGGCTGTCGTAAAGCTCGGACTCAATCTCTGAGATAAGCTACGGACATTAATCGGTTCTTCGCTTTCTTGGGTCACTTTTCGCATTTAATGTAGGTCAGTGCACCGCTCGCAGTTCGTTTCGCCGGAATAACGATAACGCGTATGCAAAATTATTCACGCTTCAACCTCATCTGTTCTACTACCATTCCGCTCGCAACTCACGCAATCTAAACACCGTCAAAAAACAGAACCAACAAAAAAAGAAATTATTTGTTCCGTCAACTCCGAACCAACTTCCAACTTGGGTACCCAATTTAAACGATAGGAGAGCAGCTGCTTTGAAGCCTAACGAAAAATTGTAAGCTTCACCTGAGTCTTACCGTACGTACAGCGTTCATGCACTGACAGATGTTCAGCATAAAAATAAATACATTAAGAAAATCTATCATGTTCGGAGAAAATTAGATTTTCATCGATTTGTTCAACGTGCAATGTTTCTTTCCGTATGATTAACTACCAACAATGTTGCGTAGAGAAGATGCAACAGCTTTCGAATATAACGATAAATTTTGCACAAAGCAAAACGCTTGTTCAAACCAATTAAATAAATAAATAAATCGTTATTTTTTTTATTCTTCTTCTTCTTCTTAGAATTTATAATGAAACGCTCAAACAAAATTAATCAGACTTTTTTGATTAAAAATATAATAATCTAATTTGAATCCTTTGATTACTAAAAATGCCAAACCACGCAATCATTACTTCGATTTTATATTCAATTAATTAAAGAGTTGGAATTAAATTGCGGTCGATGCGAGTGTCAACATTTAATTATTTTTTTTATAAAATTTTCGTAAAATATTTCATTATTTTTTTAAATATAAATGAAAAATATAGTAATTGTATCAGAAAGGTAAATGCAGTTAATTTAGATTATTACTATAAATTTTTTTTAAAAAAGATAATTATTATGCCACATTTGATTCTCCATTTCACCCAGCTCTTTAAATAAAATAAATAAACACGATAAGAACTATTTATAAAATAACATAATTAAAAATATTAACTATTAATTCAATTCGCCTACATAAACACAAACTTAATTTAAATAAATGTTAAATAATTAATAAACAATGTGAAACTTGCCTTCTGTTTCATGCATGCCCTAGTAGTCTTCTACAGCTATAAAAAATGATGATGGCCCGTCCTTCAAGTTGTCCAAACCGAGAGGTGAAAGTGCTGGGCAGAGCTGGACCAGAACCGAACAGCTTATGAAGAGAGAAGTTTGAGGAATGTCTTTCCGACAACTGCACGACTTAGCTCCTGTTTGATGGAGATCCGAAGCGGATTCTTTATATCTGTAGGCGGGACAACAAAACTCGATAATCGAAAATGTTGAACAAGGTGTATGTTATTAACAAAAGTGTCACTACGTGTCCGACGCTGGCTACTGCTAAACAATATTTAAACATCTCGCACACAAAGACGACCAATCATAAACGTTAAGCTACTCTTATCTGGTTGGTCGCTTTCACAATACCCGTAGTTATCGATAATCATTTTTTTTTTCTTATACTTATTTCCTATGTCCGCCCGTCCCCATACGCCCTACCCAGCGCGCACCTTATCTCTCAATAAGTTCTGGAATCGCTTCAAATAACCATTTATAACTTGTCTTCGCTAATAAAACGTTAAAGTGGCGGTGTAAAGAGGGACGGGAAAAAAATATTTAAAAAAAAAATAAATGGGATGGAAGACAAGTCAAAATTTCAAACTGCTTCACTTCGACGATTGGTTGGCAGCGTGCATATCAAATGAGCAGCAAATGAATTAAATGTTTATTCCATGACAATGTTGCCATGGTTACCAAAGCCCAGGAAGCAAAACAATTCGCACTACGTGTACTAAAATACAAGTATCTTGTTTCGTTTCGAGCCTGCTTATAGGTATCCGGAATTAGTAATACTGTATAGCGGCTTAATAAGTAGCATGACCAATTGTGGAAAATTATGTCCAAATTTCGAGAAAGATAAAAAAAAAATCAATAGACCTGGAATAGCTATCAGATTTCGGTTTTCATAACGCTTACCAAAATTAATTATTCTTTCAATATTAATTTCTCACTCACTTGGCTGCAAAATACTAAAACAATAAAAACTAAGTGCCCACTATACCCGACAAAAAATACAAGTTTATAATAGCTGTATGTCTCTGATAAATACAGCAACAAAAGCACCAATTAAAAATGTAAATTAAAATCGAATTTTTTTTCACAGAAAAATTATTTGAAGATTGCAACTCCTAAAAAATATATGAGACAATTCCAATAAATAATTATTTGCTGCTTTATAATTATAAGGTTAAACACAATTAAAGTACAGTGCCGAATTAACCGTTTATTCAATTCACTCTACAATAAAATACCTCTTAAAAGACCTAACGCTAAGTGATCTTAAAATTTTCAAACGGAAATTATTTTTTTAGAATAAAAATATTATCAAATAACATATACATGTATAAAAAAAAGGTTGAGCGCATTTCAATAATATTTACGTAAATTCTCCCTTTATAAAATGCATCGTTCATAAATATCACTGTACCGGTACGTAAGTACCGCACTGTATTAGATAACCATAATCAAGTTAAATTTCCTTATACAGTACATACCGTACTATATTTAACAACAAAATTTTTTTTCGCTGGAGTATATTTTTTAGTCGTTTTGTACTGTGCATATCAATCGCAAACATTATAAAATAAATAATAAAATGCTCACTTATTTTACTTCAAAAATGCCCAAATTCTCCCTAATGTACTCGCACATTGCTATACATCCGTTCATACAGCGTAAAAGAAAATGCTTTCAGAAATTGTTATTACAGTACCGGCTTTGGTTTTCACACTTCACCAATGTCCAGTCTGTATTGCGGGTTTACGTTAAGCTTATAGCAAACACTACATTTGGTCTGTCTAACATGATGCCCATTTCTCTAAAATGTTTGTTTATAATTCTTATCCAAAAATATTGCGCGTCATCAACTATTTAGTGACTGTATGTCGAGCATTTTAACCACTAAAATTCTAAATTAAACAAATTTTCTAAATAATAGTTCGCGACAGGTAAGCTAGGCGCCTGAATCAGTTTCTTCAAAACCGCGTTAACCAAATTAGCTCAAGTGCAATTAATACTGCGTTTAGAACGACATTTTCTAAATCGAATATTTGTAGTAGAATACCAAAGCCAGTACAATACACGTACTTTGCCATTTTTTGCAATAAGTGCAATACCGGTACAGTGTATACAACTTTTTACCCAAAAGTTTTGATAACAAACTATCAAAAATTATTAAGTTGTGTACGACCTAAATGTGTTCTTTTCAATAACGCGGAATGCGAAAAACAAAACTCAACGATAAGCAGCACAACACAAATTTTCTCAAAGTTTGACTTTTTATATCAAGGCATTATTTGTCGTAATAATTTGCGTCATGATTGACAAGACTTCAAGTGACACAGATTTTCACATGATTTCTGCCAAAGTTGATGCGACGTGTTTCACCAAATGAGCTCAACTTTATAACTACCTAATTGCCCGACATTAATAAATGGAAATTTTTAACCGAAACTGCTCGTAATACTCCAAATACCCGTGCTATTAATTCCGTTTTGCGAAGTATAGCATTAAATAACGATTCCATCGAAAAGCTTTCTTGTCAGATTTAGCATTTACCTCTCCATCTTATTTCCTTACCCCATCCTCTCTCCTTCCATGTCAAAATATTTAATGATTGGCGAGAATCTTTTTGGCAGCACAAAATACGCATTTGAGTTGTAAAGACTAAACAGTAACTAAAAATTCTAAAAAATATAAAAAAATAACGGATAGTAATGCTATTGACAAAAAAAATACGTATACCGCTATATAAATATTTAAAGCAAAATAAGCAAATTACAATTGTATAGTCAGCCATTCATGAATCATAATTATACTGCTAACCAGCAACGAACAAACTTGCTCATTATCTTAATTTCACGCCTAATTTTAATTCGTAAATTAATAATAAAAAAAAGTGTGTGTAGGGGGGGGGGTGCTTTCACCTAGCAGAAAAATGATACTTTCGATAAAACGAGAGCAACTACTGTAGTATTAAATAAATATTTAACAAATTTTTTATTAATAAGTGATCGTCTATGAGAACATTCTTACTCTGACTCGATAACACAACCCTATGCATTAATTTTTGTCAATATTTAAACAATAAAAAAAATTTTTTTTAAACGAAACGTAATTAGTAATTTCGGTTCACCCAGCTCTACTTATACCTAGTCCCCCAACCTTTTTTTTCCGCTAATAAATAAAAATTCAAAACACGAAGCACATACTAGGCATGTAATTTGAGTGTAGTCTCCGTAGACTAACAAATTTTTATCGATGTTCACCCATTCCAAATGTAAAAAAAATTATAAAATAAAAAAAATAAATAAAAAAACGGGTTGCGGTGAGGTGTACAAATTTCTCTTAACTGGCCTTGTTCCAACGCCTTCAATTTGACTAGTTGGGCTTTGTATTCGACTGTCACCTCACTTTGTCGCTATAGCAACGACTGCAAAACACTAGTCGTCTTGGTTTTTTCAGTTAGCACTTTTGTTAATAGTTCGATAATATAGATTTTTAAACAAGCTTCCGCCATACCTGCAAATGGAAGGGGAGTTTCCGAGTGACAAGAATGAAATGACCATTCATTGGCAACAGTCAGTGTGGATCTATGTGAATATGCAAACAGGAAGAAAGCAATTGATCAACTGTTGCTGTAGGTACCCGTGTCGCGGATCGAAAACTACAACGTCACACTTCGGCTCCATAGTGCACACGACGTTCACGGGACCTGCACGAAACCTACGCCTAGTGGAGGAATTTAGTTTTCCACTCACCTCCAATCGATATATTAGAAAAATTAAAAACTTTCTTGGCGCAAGAAAGCTAAGCTTTGGTCATTATTACCAAGAAATCGAAACGAGTTAGGTGGAAACGTGTGTATGTTTACATTTCCCCGCCTACCAAATAACCCCCCGCAAAATTTACTTCGACTTATTCCCGGATAACTCCTATTCCCATTCTCCCCCCTACTTCTCCTCCTCCATCCCCTTTTTCGCTCACTCCCCGATAAAACTGCCTATACAAATCCAAGCGAGGCAGTGTCGGTGCTAGTAGCATTCGAAAAAAAAAATCGATTTAGGGTGCCTATATTACTCATTTAATAATCAACAAAAGTGGGAGTAGGCTGGAGGAGGCAAAGCTAGGATGCACGTTACGAGTCTAGCTACAGTAGTGTGGATAGATGTGGTAGAGCAGGGAAAGTCTTCACACGCAAACTACTACGACCAACCTCCCTGCCTCCCTCCCCCGCATAATACAAAACACATCGTGTTTCCTTTGCCAAGAATCAATGAATATGTACACACACATATACATTCGAACTACCGTACATGTTCCGTAGTAATCTACCCAAATATTCTTTCCTTCTATCAAACTTAACGATTCAACAGCAAATTCACAAATTATGCTGTCTACTTAATTATATAACACGTAATTTTTTTTTTTTTTTTCAGGAAATATTTTCTCAGAAATTACCCACTAGGAATATTCACGGAGAAAAGAGAACGTTTCGCCCGAGTAAATTAATCAATATTTTAGAAAAGAGGGAAGAAAAAAAAAATCTTTCCAAAAATTAATTTTCGAAATAAAAGTTTATTGCGGTTATAAAATAAATACGGTATAATAAAATTCAAAAAACCGTAAAAAAAAATTAAATGGTGTGTTTCAAATGCGAATTCAATGTTAAAGCATTTATCATTTTACAGACCAAAGGATAAATTTAATCCTAAATAAAATAAAAGATAACTTTTAGGATTTCGATTTCGTCATTTGTGCACCTAATTTTCAATTGCTGTACAGTATTATTATTTATTTAATTTTTCGTTTCTTTTCTCAAGCTCGAATCCTGCAAGAAATCGCCTAAGGGTTTTGTCTAACTGTAAACAAAACTTTGCAAGCATACATGGTGTTCGTAAAAAATTTAAAACGTATCAAAGTGAAATACAGTAGTAATAAAACATTATAATAATCAAAATTATTTAATAATAAATGAAAAAACTTTGCTTTAAGAACTTTTTTTAATATTAATTTTAATTATTCTACTCCTTTAGCCTCAACACCAGCAGCAAACGCATCATCCTCACCCATAGCTATGCTCTGCATTAATTCCAGCTTAGTCGGAATCGTCTCATGTCTTTAACATACGTTCGGACACTTCTTCAATAACCCCGACTTAAATAAGTAAAGTATGGGGTGTAATGCAAGAAAAAGTTTAAAACTTTACAAGGCAAAATAGCAAAACATGGAAGCGAACGTATGCAGCTGATACAGGGACAATTTCGATGAAACTGGATTCAGAGCAGCGCATAGGGAGTGCAAGTAAACTCGTTTTGCTGCTTATGTTGGAACCGGAAGCGGATATTTTAAACACAGAATTGAACAATTAAAGCAAAGTTTAATAGTGTGCCATTAAAACATTTAAATTATTAAAAAGAATACAGTTTAATATTAGTACCAACCCCGTGGGGTACGTTTTTTAATGGACGCCATTTAAATTTACTTATTAAGTCAAGCATTTAAAACGACGATAAACAATGTAACAAGTTTCAGGGCTGTAATTTGCACCACCTACTTTGATGGTCATTCGCCAATAAAAATTTTGATATTGTACACATCGCAAGCTAAAAGCACTCAATACACCAAAGTACTGCAGTTAACATTGCTTAAAGGGGGAATATTTGCTCGTTGTAAAAAATAATTAACAATACATGTACAGTATTGGCATTTTAAATGCAAAACGTTTATTGTAGTACATGTACGCTTAAAGGGTACAGTATGACGTCTTATTTATCAACTCGTTCGAAATTATGACGTCACGTTACTGTAATGCTTTTCAGAATTAAATTTACATCATCAATTTTGAGCCAATTATTTTTTAAAAATTAATTACAGTAAATGTTAGAATATTGTTTATAACACGAAAATACGCCGACTGACGTCATAAAGAATAAAGTTATTACTCAATTGAAATTATGACGTCACACCCTTCCATACGCGGCGTTTACTCGAGTTACAAAAAAAAATATTTTAATTAACCTTTAAAAATAATTCGTTCGAATTCTGAAAAACATTCAGTGGATTTCCAATTATCCTCGTTAGCAATAATTATTCGTTGCAAGGGTGATTCGAATTATTGGTCCCTGACACACAGGAAAACAAACCTAAAATAACACTGCAGATATGTTATGAGCTTATGGTCAAACAATCAAAATGGGCATTATACATACTGCCAAGAGATTAATCAAAATGATAAATGAAGACAATGGCTTCTCACAGCCCGTTAAAATATTAAATTTGCAATGTCTTTCTCTCTTTAACATAAATTAACTTGACCAAACCATAGCAACAGACACATTTCAACGGAAAAATCAAATCATACCAATTTACTCTCATTGTCTCACACTAGATACTACCGTGCCTGAATAGGTACTGTACATTAATGATTCGTGGCAAAAGAATTTTTTTTATCCAAACCCATTTATAGCATAACAACTGCACTTGAAAAGGTCCAATTCATGTAATTGTATTTGTTTTTAAATTAAAAAAAAAAATAAAATAAAATAAACTAAGTAGTGAATCGGATAATCGGGAGGAAATTGTAATGCATTTTTCTTAAATGTAATCACCTACTTCCCCTTACGAATTTTCTAACTCGTAAGCTCGACATAACTTAGGATATCTTATTTATGAGAATCGGAATATCACATGTATTATTTGCGAAATTTAAAACGTCGTCAATCCATATACCAAAAGTAAAAGGTTTAAAATGACATTGTCAACTAACGTCAACGTATGCTGTATTATTATCGTAGATGTAATGCAGTTTGCAAATGCGTGTACAGTACTGTATACATCTACAATATTATTCTATCCAAACAAAAATCCATTTTAAAAAATCGAAGGCCGTTCGTTTTTAAACTCGCACGCAAACGCGGCATTATTTTCAACTCAAATATTAACGTTTATCAATTATTCACTTTGCGAAAAACAGTTTTTTAAAAAAACATATTTAACTCCTGCATTTTGCCGTTTCCACACAAGGCTGTTAATCATAAAGTGATATGCCACTTTTAAAATATTAATTTATTTCAAATTTTATTTAAAATTACCGTACAATGTACTCGTACTTTAAATTTTGAATTCTTAAAGGAAAAAAAAAATAACTTGCATTAAAATGATTAAAGAGTCTGCAACGCTAAAGCATATAATAAAATGATCATAGTACGCGTGCAAATTGGCATGCTCTACATTTTTCGACGCGCGGTAAGTTAAGTTGACCATTTCCAAGCCACAAAAAAAAAATGTTGGCAAAAAACCTCAAAAATTTTATTTTTAAGATTCTACGCAACATTTTATCTTGTGAAACTTTAACGCTTAACTTTTTGTTTTTTTAAAAAAACTATTTTATCCTTGCGCACATTGATTCAAAATACAGTAATAGTTTATCGAATGAATTCTTAATACGGGGTGGTGGTAAAGTAAGTAATCCAACAAACGAAGTATATATCCACAAAAGAAGAGTAAAGTACTCGATTTTTCTATTGTTTTTTAAAAATTATTGTATATTAAAAAAAATTATAGGGTTTTGCTGATAGACATGTCAGTTATTTTTCCATGTACAGTATTTGCCTTTCCGTTTTAGACAGGTTTTGAGCCGCTCAAGCATTTTGATGCTTTCCTCAAAGAATAATATTTCCCGCCGTCTCCTTCTTCCACTGCAGAACTTCTTGTTTCACCTCCTTAGTGATTGAAATTTTTTTTTCTTCTCCATGCGAGTTTTTATGAAGGTGAAAAGATAAAAGTCCAAGTCAAGGAAAGGAAAGTGCGCAGAGTGGTTCAAAAATGGCCCAACCTAATCCAAGAAGGCGGAGTGCGGGCGAGTGCCTAGCACAGCGCGCGGCGGAATTTTTTCTCGACATCGTTCACGCAAACTAAGACGAGTTTTCGCCTTTAAAAAGTCCACTAAAGGTCATTCTGTTCAGGAGAATCCCCACTAAAACACAGTACGGTATTGCCAACTTTTGAAAAAAAATTCTCACAACCCGAGAGGGCAACAGTACACTTCTTTTAGGGATATGCCTCGTAATATACAGTAAGAACTCGCACACAAGTAAATTCCAAGTCATAATATAAGTCAGGGATCCATTAGTACATGTACAGTATACTGAAATGCCCTTATCAAGCGCAAGTATGTATAATTACATGTACAAAACGTAAAACCTGTGACGAGGAACAACAATTTCTTGTTTGACACTGATTATATAACAGTCCATCACCCCAGTTATTGATGGTGTGTCATTACATTTCTTAAAACGTTATCTTCACATTTTAAACTCCTTAAAACTTCAATTAAAAGTCCTCATCAACGTTTGAAAGATTGTTAGGCAAAAAAAAAAACCACATACTTTTCTGCTGACACCAAATGCCAATAACGCTTGATAAGAACAAAAATAATTTTGAATGGCTATAGCCTGTTGGACCCTGATTAATATTTGGGTTTAAAATGTATTTGAACGCGAGTTCTACTTTCTCATATGTTTGCCCGTGTTACTTTCCTTTGCGAACAGCCTGTACAAAACACAACTATTTTATTATTGATATCGCATAACCGTAACTTAGTGATTTTCTTTTCAGAGTGCCTTGCTAAGTTGTTAACCACATAATTTAGATAAATGCATTCCCACTCTACCAAATATAACTGCGAATTCCCTAATTGCATAAAAAATGAAATTTTTATTTAAAATAAGTGCTACTATCATAAAGTTTAATACTAAAATAGTAAAATTTATCGTATTATTAAGATAAACTTACACAATTTGAAGCTAAATTTCCACGCAAACCTACGTCAATTTTGCTTTCTTAAAATATTATGTAGTTATATTATTTGCATTGTTAGCTAAACTTGTGGAAAAATTAGAGTGCGCGAGAAATGTTACTGAACGGCGTATTTAATTATTGACTAAACTAAATCAGTTTAATAGTTTTAATGCGCAGTAGGTGTAATAATTATAATGAAATATTCAATTAATTGTGGGTTCACAATTAACTCAATGTACTGTAAAGTATTATTGAATGTAAAGTATGGCACAGAAGTTAATCACTTTTGTAGACGAATTTGTATTATTTATTTATTCTACCTCTGGTGAGTTTTGCAAGTATTTATTTTTAAAAAATAATCATTCTGGTTTACTAAAGTGCTTGACTTCCTTCAAATCCGACTTTAAAATAAATTCTAAATCAAAAAATAATAAGATTAATAATCCATCAATAAATAAATAGCAGAAACAGTAGAGAGTTTGGGAATAAGTTTTTTGCCTGATTTTCTAATGACATCATTAGAATTACAGTACATGTACAGGTACAGTATATAAAATAAAAAATTCATGAAAGAAACTGCGTTTGTGTAATAAAAACTCTTACTTACGACGTAATTATAGCTTTAGGAATAATTAATTTCCTTTTTTTAACTGTTTATAGTAAAATTAAAAATACTAATTCTTAAGAGATAATAAGTGGAGACAAATAAAGATGAAAGTAAGCCGGAAGGTTTATTAAGCAAAAAAAAAAAAAACAGTTAAATTTCGTAAACAATGAAAAGGAGTCTCAAAAATGTTACAAATTGTGAATAATCTTACTATTTTACCATCTTTTCTTTTACCATTATTTTTGGCCCTAGACTACCTGAGTTAAATGTATAATTATGAATCTTGTTTTGTTTTTTTACTCTACTGCATGCGTTTCGGCAAAACATTTTTTAAACTCTGGAGACGTAAAATTTAACGACTAAGTCAAATACAATTGTTTTTCTACCTAACAATTATTTAAAAAAAAAAAAACTAAACTTTCTGAATAGTGTACCGTTTAATCAAATTTAGAATTTGTTAGCCCGTCAATTTATTGAAAAATCAATAAAATAAAATACAATTCAAATTAAGATTAAGTCTTAAAATATGTAGCCCTATAGAATTTCTCACTTTTCTTACAAGTAACTAGAATGAAATTCTCATATTAATTAGCCGAATAATAATAATACAAAATTATTTTATAAAAAAAATTATTCCATCAGGATAATGTTGTTTAAATAAATATGAAATAAATATTTTTACAAAAAAAAAAAAAAAAAATTACAAATGCTTTACAAATCTCATAACGTTTAAATTTTAATAACAGGTGGAAATTATATTGTACCTTCTCGGACACCCTGTATAATCAAGCCAAAATTAAAGAAAACTATAAATAAGAACATAGAGAATAGAGAATAGATAGTATTAAGTTTGATCCCAAACTGTTAATTATTATTGGCTTTCAAGTATAAAAGTTAAGGATCAAGTTCGAGGTAGTGTGCTCCATCACCGGGTTATATTCTACAAGTAGGCCTACTGTATTAAATGAAAAAAAATAATTCAACAAATACAAAAAAATTTGCTATCATAAGCAACCATTAGTAGACTAACTACGTTACAGTATTGTACTACATGTACCATTAAAATAATAGTAACTCTAACCGTAGTACAGTATAATTATAGCGGTGGTCTCTACACTTTTTAGGTCACGCGTGCCTTCTAAAAAACCAACAAAAAAAAAATTGCTTCTTTTCTCTCCCCCCCCCCCCCCTCTACTCCCCCGAGACCGCTGCTAAATCAAACAACAAACTTTAAAGTTGATTATAAATTAAAAGTGTAGATTTTCAATAAAACAAAACCAATGTTGACCCACCGTAACCGGTGATACGATATACTCAGTACGGTACAACACTAAATATTTGAAAATTCAGGTGGACGATATATCGGTTTCCATACATGTACAAAATCAATTTCAACCTAACGTAGTAACCTGCGAAAACTTAAGTTTCCTTGGAGAAACTATAATCGATACAACAAAACGTTCAAAAATATTTTGTCAAAATCCAATTTTTTTTTGCTGGATAAGGAAAATCAAAAATGTTATTTTAATAATTTATGTCACTTTTTGAAATTCTTGGAAATGTTGAGAGACAGTATTAACAAAATTTTTAAAGATAACAAAAATAATGTGAATGGTCGTCCCCCTAAGTTTATTCGCAAAAAAAAAAAAAATTCTTACTTGCGGTAATTAAAAAAAAAAAAAAAAAAAATGGCGTAAAAAAACCTAATACTGTACAATATCATAATAATTATTATACAAAAATGATACGCGTTTTAATTTAAAATATTTACTGGAAAAATAATGTATTTAATTTCTAATTTAATCAAGCGTAAAATTTTCTATAATGTAATTAGAAAATTAGCAAAGAAAATAATTATTTAAAAAAATGCATAACAAAGAGCCTTACGAAACAGTGAGCGTGTTTCATCGTCTTTTTACACTTCTCTCAGCCAGAAAACCAGGTGTCTCAATCTACTCCTACGTACAGTATATTGTTAAAATAAAAAAAACAATTTTTTTTTTCCCACAAAAATTCGTTTAATTCTATTCTAAAGTTTGGCTTTACTAAATCTTTTTGGATAAATTCTAATCTAGTTTAGTCGCAACCATAAAAATCTGATGAAAACAAAGCATTAGAATAATGTTTCATTCGTAGCTTAAAGATTGCCAACAAACTAAATGTCTGTGCTAATTAACATCAGCTCCAAGATGAAAAGTACAGTGTATGTGCAGCACGTCCTAATTACTTAATATAATATTATATTGCATCTATAGCGAGAGAGAGAGAGAAGGCTAAAAAGTGACGTGGGGAAGTACAGTACAGTACATTTGGAATGAAGTCACCTTCTATTTCACATAAAGACCCATTCATAATTTATTTGGAACAATCGATATCTCCCCTTTCCTCCTCTCTTTCCACACGTGCGAAGCGTAGGACAATTCGCTCGCCCAATCCTTATCCAAACTCTTCTTCAATCCTAATGAATATTATTCCCCACAGCGCCAACCTTTAAAAAAAATAATGTAATTTCAAAGCTATGGTAACGACCGTAGTCAGACAAGACAAACGATGTGTGTGGGGGGGGGGGGGGGTCACTGTTTAACTTATAATTATACCACATTTTTTAAAAAATTTAAAAGCCCAAACTAATAATTTACAAGTGTGTTATTAGACAATTTAGATACGAATTAAAAGTAGCGAGCCACAATTAACAAACGTTTATTCTATTTAATTAAGTACTGTACTGTAGCTTATCCTATGGCACCCGTTGAAATACAAATTTTAAAGAAACAGCGTAACACGACGCAATTTTGAGCATTAAATTGCGAAAACCTAATATACAGCTGCATTAAATTTATTTTGGAAGAAAACTACTGTATTTGCATAATAATTTCGTTTTACAGTCAAAAACATGGGATAGAATCGACTTGAGTCGGACTTTGAATAATGAACGTAGTACCAGCTACGGCTGTAAGAGCTACGGAATTTTTTTGGCTGATTAAAATGACTTAATAGTTTTTTGAAGTGCGTTTTTGAGCACATTAAACAAACCCCAGATTGTTGAGTTAATAAAATTTTTGCTAAGCGAGAAAACTTTAATTTGGTATAATAAAATTTTTAAAAAAATACTTCATCAAAACTTTATTTTTATATTAATTATTACATATTGCTCTAAAATGATTCCACAATTTTGTTTTTCAAAAAAATGAAGTTTTTACCTTTTATAATTAATTATTGAAGTAGTATTGGGTAAATATTTTACCGCAATCTATTAATTTGGTAAACTTTTATTCCTTTTAAAGTATCGGTAAACTTAAAAAAGTACAACCTAAAAGTAATTACATGTAATTATTTTTTTTTAAAAAAAACTGTAATTTGGCTTTTAAATCAAACTGAACTCTATTTATTGAGTTTTATAATCCTCTAAAGTTATGTATGGAATATCGGGTGAATGGCAAATTTAAAAAATATGGTTGCATGGCAATTCATATTTATTACATATGATGAGATTAATTTAAAAAATTAAAACTTAGGAAGACTGGTTCAATTATTAATCTTAAAACACTCGCTCAACACAAAACATCAAAGCCGTTCGTCAGTGTTGCTGAGAGTCTAGGAACATCAATTCTGCACCATGGCCAAAAATTGGACATTTCAAGTCCGTTGAACCCATTTTCTTTGAAATCTGAGGTTTATGCCAACAAGCCCACGACC
>JAQGAY010000081.1:0-56486 GCA_034698085.1 Polydesmus angustus
TAATACTGTATGTATTTTTTGGTAGCCCTTATATAATGTCACAGAATTCCCCCATTACTTTTTTTACACGTGTTTTTCAGGGACTTATCCCCCGTGTAAAAACAGTATTAGGTGTACAACTAAAAAGGTACCGAAAATAAACTTTCATCTAACAAAATTTTGAATTATGTTATCGGCAATTTGTTTTATAGAAAATAATTAATAAATTATTGACTAACGTCAGCATTAAATGAACTACTTAGAGAATAGCAAAAATCTTAAGATTGCAGTGGATGTACATGACTGATACGGTTTATCCCATAAATATTATTATTCTTGCAAAAAAAAAAAAAAGTACAGTGTTGCTCAATTGAGCAAATGCATTTAAAATGTGCGAATACTTTGACCATTCATCATTTAAAAGATAGAACAAGACGTAAGCGGTTGCAATTTCTTCGTGTTATTTTGTCACGAATAAAAATAAATCAGCTGTCACAAAGCACATAAAAATGTAAGAAAAAAAAATAATAATCATAAAGCATTACGACATGACAACTTCATCTTCTCACAGTGACAGTAATAACTTTTTTTTTTAACAGCGTGGCAGTAATAAATTAAGCTAATACAAGACTTACAAGTTTATTTGAGCAATTATTTCGATTAAAATTATACATCTCAAATATTTCATTGCCAACGCAAATATCTTAACATTACAACTCGAGTTTAAAGCCATTGAATGAAATTAAAATGTTTTATATAGAAAAGCAGGAAATAAGGAAGAGCCTTTAAAATTTAGAATGTCACCCCTGTAGGTGTTCGCACACCCAAAAGTAAGTTAAATTTACGGAGTTTTTAAAAAACGAATAAATAATGAAAATAAATAATTTTTTTAATATTTAGTTACAACATCATCGATTTAACAATAGAAAATAATATCTGGCATGTGACCTCCTCCACTGAGTCGGTACATGTTAACTCGATTGGCAAAAATCTCAATAACTCATATGCGTAATTGCCAACATCCAACCAGACACGTGCGAGAAAGTTATTAGAAATTTAGTTACACGCGCAAACATGTGCCGACTCAGTGGAAGAGGTCACATGCCAGATGTTATTTTTTATTGTTAAATCGCTGATGTTGTTGTAAATAAATATAAAAAATTAATTTATTATCATTAAAATTTGACTTGTTTAATAGCCTTTTAAATTGAAAAGTTTGCCATTCGAGTTAACATGTGCCGACTCAGTTGGAGAGGTCATATTCAAAAAGTTGTTTTTTATCATTAAATCGGAGATGTTGTTGCATGTAAATATTAAAAAATTAATTCATTTTCAATAAAACTTGACTTTTTTATTCGTTTTTTAAAAATTCCGTAAATTTAAAAACACACGTTAGTAGAAATAAGTTGATCACCCATTCCACTACTAACCAACCCCAGTATTGTTTAACTTCGTCCGATGAGAGTTGGTGTTTACGATGAGACGTGGTCCAACTACTGTAGTAACATTAACTCGAATTTATATACAAACAATGCAATAAAGCAAGATTAATGTTAAACGATATTGTTTTAAGACAACGGAGATTGTAATAATAATTTCAAAAACATTCTTTTTCCTCGAATATGCAGATGTTAGACAGTTGATAAAAATTCGCCTTTCCTAACCTTTGATATTTAAAGGAAAAGTTATCGAGCCGAAAAAGATATTGAGGGCGACGATCAATGGCATATTTTCCGCTCGCAGAGTGCTTGACGCACTAAGAAAACGCCGCGCCGCGCTACTGTGTTGGCTAGTAATAGGTCTTGTTTATTTGTTTGAACAAAAGCCAAACCAACTCACTCATCATAACTAATTGCAACAATTGAACACACAAGCAACCGAAAGCCGAGTTCAAATTGGTTTTGAAGATAGGTTTTCACTCTACATTAACAATATAAATGCTTTTGTTTGCGTAAAAACAAGCAATAGTTTGTAAGCAGAACAAATAACAACGAGCGTTGAACTAAATTATATTAATAAACAAAAATCATAACATAAGACAGATGAATGGTAAGATTTTCATGCAAAACTCAATACTTTTTCTTTTTTTTTTAAACCAACATATTAAATTCAAAATTTTTCAAAATTAATATTAAAATACTGTAATGAGTTATAATATTGTACTACAAAAAATGTTAAAAATCATTAAGCTTCTATAGATTTCTGTGCATATTATACTGTTTTCAAATTATAGTGCACTTTACAGTAAACTCCCGACTATCCGCGCTAATGACCGGTAGGTCAATTGCAGATAATCCAATAATAGTCAAAAAAGAACACAAATCAACACGAAGATGAAGAATTTTTAAGGGGGCTTACGCATGCAATTATGACTTAATAAACATTAGTTTCCTGCATTATCAAGTACAGTATGTTGATTTATTTTTCACATTAAATCTGGTAACTGATTTTGATTTCTCCCTGTTAAGATACGGTACTTCAAAACATGCAAAAAAAAAAAAAAAAAGACCGCGAATGATCAATAGCGATCAACACGGTTTCAAAATAAAATTTCATCCTCTTTTTACGCGAGAAATTTTGAAATAACACGGTTTTTTAACCAATTTCAAAAATATTTTTTGCTTATTTTGGAAATTTTTCATACCTTTATTTATGTATTAATTATAATTTGATAATACTGTATATATTTTTCGATAGCCCTTATATAATGTCACAGAATTCCCCCATTACTTTTTTTACACGAATTTTTTTTACATGTGTTTTTCAAGAACGTATCCCCCCCCCTGTAAAAACAGTACCGGGTGTACAATAATTTTTGAAGATCGATACTATAATAACTATCTTTTACAAGATGAGTGGGCAATTAATCACAATATTTTTTTACCAATGTAATTTGAACAACAAATTAGTCTTATTAAAATTCATTTGTAATATTGTGACGAATGAATGTTTGACCAGGAAGCGGTCCTAATTTCAATTATTCCGACTTGCGCGCTCTACGTTGATAAATAATTGAACAATTGAATAATAGAAGCTCAAGGATGATCGTGAAGTCGATGATTTCCATTCCCCCAACACCTAAGCTTTCGTTTGAACCTACATCTGATGGCGCGCGTGAATAGAATTGGTATCGTGCGACCCGACGAATGAGGTGAAATACCGTAGGTGGCCATGCGTCAGTCTCACCATGGTCTCACGCTCCATCCTTTAGAATAGATGTTGCGCTGACTAAGCAAATAAATGTCAAACGTTGGCTTACGAATGAGCAATAAAAGATCAGAGCGCCGTTGTCGAGTACAGTAAACGCTTTTTGGATATTTCTCGTTACAAATATTGATTAGCTTCTCATGTAGATTCTCCACTTACTTTGGATTTTCCACTCGTTAGCGGAAATAGGAGCATTCGCCAACTACAGTATGTAACCTAATCTTTTAAGGTTTTATCACTCGTCCTGCTCCCCTCCGAAACAAAACCTTAAAAGCGCATCGTCGAGACCAAATGTTCCAATCAACAATTAATGTGACATTCTAATTAAAGTATCGAAATAATTAATTCGATCTGTTGAATGTTTTAATTTAATATTTAAACTCTTTAATTTAATATTTATACTCTTTCCCTCGAACGCATTATTTTAAAGAAAAAACGAAACTCATTTGTAACTGAAACCGCGAATATAGATTTAAAATGCTTTATAACATTTCGTTATCTTAATTTCACATTTTTTTCGCAACTGAAAAGTTTTATAAAACCAAATTAAATTTAATTAAAGAAAATTTAATAAAACCTTTTTGGAGTAGCAAATCATTTTTATTTATAAAAAAAAAAAAGATGCGCACGCGCGGAACCATAAATTCGGCCGCTTTTTTGTTTTAATTTTTTTTTATAAGGCGGCGATAACATAGATTACAGTCACATAGTTTATCAAACTAAGATAAAAAAAACAACGAAATAACAGTTATTGCTTACTGTATTTATTTAGCACGAAAACAACAGCAATCACATAAACGAATCCCTTTTTCTCAGAAAAAAAATACAGTAACGTAAACTATAGGCCTATTAGTTAAAAGGAAGCCCTTACGCAATGCAAGGTCTCACGTAAGGTAAAACGTAATCAACTTTATCCAAGAGTTTTAGCACCTTGAAATCTTAAGAAAAATAAATTTTCATAAACAAAATCTTGAATTTTTAAATAATTTAACGAAAACAACTGCAGAATTTTGATAATTTAGTTCTAACACAGACACGGGTGATATTCTGACCTCTCATGTCTTTACATTTCCTGCTGTTTCTAGATTTTGGCAGGTCAAGATAGGATGGCAAAAACCAAAGCGAATACAGCACATTAACAGTTCGTTAATGTACAAAGCGAATATAATATTGTGTGGGGAAAGTTCGTAGACTTGTACAAACATTTGCCATTCGTACACAGCGCAAATCGAATTCGTACTGGTTCACTCTGAAAGCAAACTCCACAAATCAAAATAGACAAAATGTTTCGTCGGCGAGATTTGTCGTTTATCATCGCTCACTTCCATAGCTACTATAGTACCCTTAAATAAACTTTTTCGGCCATAGCTCATTTTCTTATATCTAAATTGGAGGTGAGATAATGAGATTATTTCGCTTTGAATGTATGAAACTTATAGTATACAGGCTATGGTATTACAGACGTCCATTATAGCGCATCAAAAATGAAACATTGGTCCACGCACAACCATTTTTTTTTTTAAATTTGTGGTTTGATTGACTGTACTGAATATTTATTCCGCTTTGGCAGAACAGCGTTTTCCTTCTCCAATTTTCTGCATCCTAAAAGCATAAAATAAAGAAACTTGGTTGTCTCCAAACCTTCCTAAAGATAGGAAAGACCCTTTCACTGTTTACCACCAGATGTCCTTGTTATTAATTTGAGTTTTTTTGCCGTACATTAGTTATCCTGTATAAATAACAAGTTAAACACGATAACTGCCATTCAAACTACGTCTAATAACTGAAACCAAGAATTTATAAGTTGGAATTTTAAACACATGATAGCGCCTCAAACGAAATAAAATAGAAACGATGATAAACATTTAAAAAATGGGGCAAGGTATTCAAATATTTATGTTATGTATTAAACATTTTTAAAACACCATCTAACCTCAAGTGCTTCTAGACGATAAATAATAATTTTAAAAAGGCTGCTATTTAAAAGCTAAGTTATTTCATTAGAACTTCGAAGCTCTGCTTGGAGTCCATGGTGGAAAAGGCCTTGTGCGGGCGGGCGCTAAGTACAGCGCGCACCTCGCACGCGGCGGCCAACACTGTGACGCCAACACAGTGACGCCAGCCGACACTACAAGACAAGTTGTCGTACTACAGAGGTCTACCAGAAATCATTCTGTTCAAGAAAACCCCACTAAAACACAGTATTGCCAACTTTTGAAGAAAAAAAATTCTCACAGCCCAACAGGGCAACAGTACTCTTCTTTTATGGATATGCCTCGTATTTTAACTGTAGAGATGCTAATAATTATAACGTGAAAAAAATTGTGAAAAAAATGACTTTTAATAATAAAAAAAAACTAATAATATTTTGAAAAATAAAAGACAACTTGTTCTTAAACACAATATTAATTTAAAAAAAAAAAATTATACTAACTAAAATTTAAGTTATTACAAAAAAAAAAGAAAAAAAAAAATTATAAACGCGTCGCAAATAAAACAAACAAGTGAAAAAAAACCTAAATTTTATAAAACGGCTACAATGATTTAAATTTTCTTTTAAAAAGACCGAATGTATGCAGTATAAGTGTGAACAAAGCTGTTCATACGCAACTAATGTAAATGTGAAAAGGATTAAGAGGTTAACTGGAACAACCGAAGCATTATAAGCAGAAATACACACTCGGATTGTACTCCTGAAATGTACCGGTACTTACATTTGACGCTAAACGCATCTTATTATTTTTGTGTAACTTAATTTTTTTAAATATTTTCTTTAAATAATCAAGCACAAACAATCTAAACAAAAAAAAAAATTTCTGTTCAAATATCTGTTACCTAATTTTATAACAATACTTTCATTAATAAATAATGAAATACTGTAAATATAAAATCAAAAAAAACGAATGGTCATCTTGGCAATTTCCAAAACATATTTCATTAAACCGTGTTATAAGTTGGCCAACACTCGTCTCATTCTTGCTCTTTTTCCTTTTGATCTTTTGCCAATCGTCGAGATAAATTAATAGCGTGAGATGAAGCGGGTAAGCGTCCGTTGGTGTTTGACGTGTCATATAAGCGTCGCCGTAGATGGTGGTGGTGGTGGTAAAAAGTTTGGGGGAAACAGGGTAAAGGGAAAAGAAAAAAAAAAACTCTCCCCAATTTATTTTTGGCACCGGAATCCGATTCATCGGATAACAACAAAAACTTTATCCGTCACTTCCTATTCAGCTTCTTCCAAACAAAATTGGCATTATTTTAACCTCTTCATTTCATTTGGTAGTCATCAGCGCTTACACGTCATCACACCTCTGACGTCAATAAAAAAAGTAGAGCGTGTCCACATTATTTTCTCCCTGCCTACCCGTCTTCGCCTAGCATTGTACTAGATTGCAGACGTAACTAAGACGAAAGGAGTGTCTAAGCCTATCGTGAATGTCAAGAAGCATTTGAAAAAGATAAAATAAACAAACATACGATACTACACTTCCTAATAATTATTTTTTTTTTCTTTCTTTCACATCTGCGCACACTTCACCTCCACTTAACGTTAAGAATAATGAGACACTGATTGAGACCATTTATCAACTTGAATCACTATTCATTTACTCACTAAACTATATTAACGTTGGCTAGATGCAAAAAGATTAAGACACCTTATTTAAATGATAGTCTTTATAAACGTGGCTTTATCTCGGATTTCAGCACAAAAAAAAAGGAGAAAAAAAAAAGAGACAAAAAAATATATAGAAAATTTATACTAAAAAAATAAATCCCGGTGAATTTATAAAAATGAGAATTATTCCCCCTTATTTTAATTGAATTTTAAAAATAATTTTATTTAACCATATTGTACTAATCTTTCATTAAATCTTAGTTAATCGATTTTATTAAATTGCAGCTTGAAATTCATGAAATCCTATTTTTTTTTTTCTTTAAAAACAAAAATATTACCGGCAGTGTTAAATCAGAGGCAAAATTTGAATTTAATTTCTTTGACAAAAAAATACCTCACTTTCATTTTGTTTAGATTATTAATTAATATTATTTTAAAAAATTATGATTACAACTTGCAATTCAAAACGTTTAACAAAAAATACAATGCATTAAAACTCGGTTATATTATGTCTACTTTTTTTTTTTTTTTTTTGACAAGTAACAAGTTTTGGCATTTTCTTAGATAAAATAACAACATTTTTAAAAATTTGTTTAAATTTTAACGGTGTTTGCGCCCTGCCCCTTAAATGAAGCAAGTTATGTAATGAAGATTTTTTTGGGGGGAAAAGAACAAATTTTTGAGCCTTTTTTTTTTTTTTGAGCAAAACAATAAACTTTTATTTAAAGATATAATCAAATTGCTGATGAGACTGAAAATATTGTTCATAATATCCGAGATCTCTATTATAACAGAATCTATTATATCCGAGGTTGAAATACAAATACTGAATAGGATTTTTGCCAGGACCTGCACATTTAGTCCACTACAACCGAGTGTCCATTACATCCGAGTCTATTTCATGTATAACTGAGTTCTACTATACAATATTAGGTATTTGCAACTTAATATAATTACTGTACCGGTATATAAAAATAATCTAAAAAAAAACAAACTATAGTATGCTTAAATCAAGAAGTATTGACACTATTGACAATGAAAAAATTTTAAAAATGTTAAACAACAACGATTTACTGAAACCACTCAAAAAATCTATTTTACATTTCCATTCACTAATTCGTAATGATAAGTGTTTATAAAAATAGCTTTTTCATTCTTTTTTTAAATTTAAGGAAGTTACTAACATTGATTAGCACATAATCTGTTTTTTGATAACACTTGGAAAACAAATAATTATGTACAATTAATGTACTTAAAAATCCACTCAACAGCCCTTTCAATAGATTTTTATATACGTAGTATAAGTATTATTTTCATCTTTTAATTCAACTTTTTTTTATATCATATTGTTTATCGTCTAGAGACACCCAAGGAGTTAAACAACAATTTTTGTCGCATTGACTTACTTAACAATACTGTACTTGCAATTTTTATCTATATAAGTTATATGCTCTACAAAATAATAAATAATAACATAAACTGTAGTTCAATTCATTAATAAAAATATTTTTTTAAATACAGTACGTGTCCACCTTGTTTACCGTTTCGTATTATTTGGTTACTAAGGTAGCGTGCTCGTGTCCTTAAATCTGAGTGTTATAAAAATGCGCGCGTTTTCATTTTACGAGTTATGGCACTAACCTAAGCTTTTTCTTTTACTTTTTTTTAGCGCCTTGATTTACGATCTACCCACCGATTTTCTTTAATTTAAACTTATGAGTTTTACTCGTCGAGCGCTTTAACTCATTCATCGCAACCAAAAAAATTCCATCTAAATTAATGAAGAAAAATAATTGCTCTCCGCCGTAATTCGTCACCCGAAACCTGTCCGGTCCTGACTCGGGATTCGAGAGCGAGACCACCACTGTAAAAAAAACACACAAAATTGGCACTAGATTTAAAATGCAAGCAACGACTCCTGAGCGAGAATCTCCATGGTAACATATCCACCAACTATATTTTGCAGGCGCACGTACGGCCTATGCATAACACATTTAGTCGATGAAAAGAATAAATGAGTAATACTATGACAAAAAATTGACTCGGTGAGCGCGACATAGAAAGGAAACAGATAACCAATATTTATTCATTCAAATATACATAGGAGTGGTAGAAGGAGGAAAAAAATATAAGGATAAGGCGGGTTAGAAAGAATATTTAACTAAGCCTAGACACGCGCTTGTTTAATAACCACCGTCGCTAAAATATCTTTCGCCGCTTTCATATACAGGAATACCTCGATTAGTGCGGGTAATCGGTTTCACTGCTTGGAACCGCACTGTTCGAGGAATGAAACAGACACAAAAAGTGACAATAGGTTTCAAAAATAACTAAAAACCAATTTTTTTCCCCTTGGTCCCCCCTTTGGTCATAGAATCCATTTCACATTTTTATTTTCACTCATCCTTATTATAAGCTGTAGAAATAGTGTCTTTCACAGTAATAGTAATAATAGAGAACCTATACGAAATTTACTATATAAATGAAAAAAACTAATACACTATCACTGAAAAAATTGATACAGTAAAATATGCAAGTTTTTTTTTTTGCTTTTTTTCAAAAAATATAAATTTAGCGGTCAAATTTTTCCAAAATTTTGAATTTAACGGTCAAATTTTCAAACCGCACTGTAGTAAATCAGCACTGTTCGAAATCGCACTAAGCGAGGTATTCCTGTACACCCGGTAGTGTTTTTACACGAATTTGAAATAACACGGTTTCAAAATAAAATTTCATCCTCTTTTTACACGAGAAATTTTGAAATAACACGGTTTTTAAACAAATTTCCAAAATATTTTTTGCTCATTTTGGGAATTTTTCATACCTTTATTTATGTATTAATTATAATTTGATAATACTGAATGTATTTTTCGGTTGCCCTTATATAATCTCACAGAATACCCCCATTACTTTTTTTACGCGTACTTTTCAGGAACGTGTTCCCCGTGTAAAAACAGTATTAGGTGTACATGTAAACCCCGTTCTTCAATTAACATAACGAATAAACAACTGTATCTATTTCGGCAAATAAAGTTATTGCAAGAGAGGCGTGATTCCCACATTTTCACCGTTGTATTTTTTTTCTTCTTTTTCTTCCGCACAATTGTTTCTATAGTTACAAACAGTTCAACTCATTTTACGGCAAAATGATCATCTCTCGCAGGGATATGATCACCCCAGCCAGAGCTAAGACAGAGCGAAATATAGAAAAAAGGAAAAGCGAGAAGCAGGTGAAAAAAAACGAAAAAAAAAAAAAAAACACCCTCCAGATAAATAAATGATGAAGATGATAGGAGAAGCAGCGGCGGATGAAGAAAAAAAGCGCGTTTAAATAAAGTTTGTGAAAGAGCTAAAATAAGGAACGATTAAAGAATACTTTTGATGCTGCTCCTCCTCTTCTACAAAGACATCGAAACGAGGCTAGAATAATGCAGACGTGTATTTTAATGTTAGTGAAGGCGTAGAGAGAGAGAGGGGGAACCGCCATTACTGCACTGCAAATTGCTATGTGGAAAAGCCTCCAAGAGGGGGGAGCTTTTGCTTTCGACTCGACTCGACTCGACTGCTGCAACTTTATAGGCGAAAACATGATTTTTGACATCCACCGTGAAAATTTCATACAAACCCCACAGCTTTAATTTTTTATACGTTTTATAAAATCAAGAAAAATATTTTTCTTAATAATGTAATAATTTCAATTTTTTTTATCCCTCTCGAAATTATATCAATTCGATGAGGCTTATAGATAATCAATTTTCTACCCACCGCATCAGCAATATTTTTTTTATCGAAAATTAGTTTTACCGCTATTTTAACCCTAAAAAAAAATAAAATAATCAATTTCTTTCGCCTATATATACGGTAGAGTCCAAAAATATTTTACGGGTGTAATAATCGCTAGTTCGACACACATCGACTCGCCATAGAAATGGCGATGATTTTTCTACACTGCGAGAGAGCGAGCGAATAGAGTATCGGCGTTTTCGGTTAAGAGAGGAGAAGGGGAGTCTTACCTTGCTGAAAATGGAGCTGGGAAAAAAGAATCTGGTAATCCAACAACACGGATGAATACGCAGAAGGTGATTAAAAAGTCGCATTTAATTAGATAAAATCACTTAAATAGAAAAATGTGCTGCTTTCCTTTCTCCACTAAATGATGTTGATAGCTGCTGCTGCTACTTCCGCTGATGCACCCGTGATTGGCGTTAAAGCCGAGGCCATTTTGGCGAACTACGAGCGTAAATACGTGAGCAAGAGAAGATGTTTGAGAAATACACATCGAGGAAAAATTTGTACCGGTAGTCTATTCCACCACCACCACTCTCAGACCCCGAGCTAGATAGCTTGCTGCTGCAGTGGCGAATGTTGCGCCACCCAGTGCCAACGAATGCGGCTTGCTCACAAACCTCGACGCTGCTGCTGCTGCTTTGCTGCAGTCTATGACGTACGCACACGCGTCGAGGAAAAAACCTTGAGATCGGAAAAATAGATGGAAAAACAGAGGAGAGGAAAAATATACCGGGTGTCCGAAATGTAACATTACAACTTCCGTCGGCTATTAAAAAAAAAAACTAGCAAAGATAAAAATTTAAAAACGGTACCATTTTACACTGAAATTCAAAAAGTTTTTTGTGTATAAAAATAATTTCTTAGTAAATTCTGAAAATAATAAAAAAATATAAAAATTCAAAAAGTTACTTTTGGCTCTCATTGCAGTAGTCGTATACTGTGATAACAACGCAATAACAATGAAAAAAAATGTAACAACAATTAAAAAATAATTTAACTAGTAAAACATTGCTAATGATGTTCGAAATGTAAATATTTTAGAATTAGTTGTAATATTATTCTTAGTCGGATTTGTGTGACTCGTAAGCACTCAGTTGCATCACCTGCATTCGTTTTACAGCACAGAGAGCGTTCAAACTTTCATAATTTAAAACGTGCAAAATTATTTTAAAAAATTTATAATATGAAAATATTATTACTTTTGGAACAAATTATTAAAAATTTATCTTTTTTTGAAAAATAAAAAATATTTTTAATATTCTCTAAAAAAATATTAGCATGAAAAATTTTATTTCTGAAAAACGTCATTTTTTGAATTTTAATTTTTTTTTTAAATTTACTAAGAAATATTTTTCTGTAAAATGGCACCATTTTTAGATTTTTATCGTTGATAATTTTTTTTAATAGCCGATGGAAGTTGTAGTGTTACATTTCGGGCACCCGGTATATATATATGCCGGAACTGTGCCGAACATCTCCAGCCTATTACGAGAGTGGATCAGTCCATTTTCATCCTCTTACCCTTTCATCATCATCACCCATCATATTCTTAATTAGGCCGCTCGGACGCACAATATCATTCAAAATATCTCCCTCTCTCATTTTCAAAAGAAAAATATATTTCTCCCCAATAATAATACGAGGATTAATTGTATGATATTTAATGACTTTTATATCGTCTATTTATCGACGAGTGAACGTAAAATGAATTCCAATCTCTTTCTATCTACAGCTCCCTCTACCTTCACCCTTTCGCGATGACGTCTAATCCAAAGCTGAAAACCCCGAATAAACGACTCGCTTAATATCTTTTATAAATAAATATTAAAGCCTTTTAATGATAGAAATTTACGAATACGTTTTTCTGTTATTAACCGATTGATTTTATTTATCTTCGCACCCACCGTGTAAAATGGTTCTTTTCCCAGTCCTTACAATTAACATCGTCGTAAATTTATAGCCATAGAGCTGCTGCTGCCACCGCTGATTTAGAAATTAACGCCTAATCCGATAAACTTTATGCGGCGCGTACAATTGCATAATTAGCTATATCAAAATTTTCAAAAATTACAATTAATCAAAGTACACCTAATACTGTTTTTACACGGTTTTTTTTTTTTACACGAATTTGAAATAACACAGTTTCAAAATAAAATCTCTTTCTCTTTTACACGAGAAATTTTGAAATAACACGAGTTTTTAACCAATTTCAAAAATATTTTTTGCTTATTTTGGGAATTTTTCAAATTTTGTATGCCTTTATTTATGTATTAATTATAATTAAAAAATACTGTATGTATTTTTCGATAGCCCTTATAATAATGTCACAGAATTCCACCATTACTTTTTTTACACGAATTTTTTTTTTTTACACGTGTTTTTCAGGAACGTATCCCCCGTGTAAAAACAGTATTAGGTGTAAATGTTTTCAATTAGACAGCATCCAAATTTCTTAATTTCATTGAAATTTGGCTATAACTTATAATCAAAAGCGTTTTTTGAGTAATTTCGTAATATTTATGAATTGCCCAATAATTTTTTTTTAAAAACAAGCAGCATCAATTTTAAAGCGTTTTGATTATTATAATATTGGCGAATGTTTAACGTTGAGAGGAAAACGCTTTTCACCCATTCTGTACAATCATCCCCCTTCTTACGGTTAATTACGAATAATCGGTTCTAAGAATTGGCGGGAAAATGTCGATAGTGGTACAAAACTAAAACCAAGATTTCTATCGATTTCAAGAGTTAACGGTTCAATCGCATTAAAAATAATTGTTATAAATAAATTATAAAAAATTAATTATATTTATTAAGCATGTACGGTGCTTTATTAAAACACATTTTTTCAAACTCCTTGAAAAACCAAATAAAATATAAAGCTCAATCATTTTTAAAGTATAATTTAAATTAATTACTGTATATCCAGTCTTTAATAAAATTTCGATACTGAATTAGTACAAAAAAGCCCTCTTTTAATAATTAGTTTATCCTAAGCGCGTTTAATACGAAGATGTAAATATTATTTTTTGTATCTTTCGTATAGATATAGATAGATGAAAGAGTGACTTGCAAAAATCAACAATAATTAACTAATGAATAATTTCCTGACAGATAAAGAACATTAAAGGGTACATAATTAATAAATTACCGAAAGCCCGCAATTTAATAATATTAAAAGGTTATAACGTAAGCAGTAAACTTATCAATAAAGAGTTTGCGCAGTACCCTCTAGTTAACCTTAATTATCGGAGAGTAATTCATTAAAAAAAAATGGAATTTAACATAGCGTATATGGAACTATACAGAGAAATATAACGTAATGAGGTGTTGCTCAAACTCCTTCACTGCAAACGCTATGACAAATAAAACTTAAGGTCTTGATCATAATACAGTAACTAAAATATTTTAGTCACAAAAAACTAGTTTATCACAAATAAATTTGGTATTCAACCCGCAGTTTCTTTTACCCAAGACATGCATCGTCGATATCATTATACAAATACACAATGGCGGCCCGTAGAAAGTGCCAGTTTAGACTAGTGGCTTCAGGCGCCACGTTCAAGAGGCGCCAAAATCGATCCACAAAATCATATATAAAAAAACTAAATTTTTTATTTGTAACGCAAAATGAATAAGTTCATACTGTACGAGTTACGAAGGAATGGCTGCCAATTGGGCGTCAATAACATTTTCTTTTTTTTTTTTTTTACTTTTCGTTTAAAAAAAAAAGCATTTAAATCAAAAGTTAATGCAAAAAATTTCGTTAAATTTACAGAATATTTGAAAACAAAATTTCTTTTTACAGTGGAACTCCAATATTCATTTTCGATATTCGCCGTATTTTCAATATTCGTCGTAGATTCAATATTAATCACGCTTTTGACGCCAATATATAATTTGCAGTCAGTTGGTCATCATTATTAGTGTGAATTTTAAAAATCATAGCAAAAAAAAAAAAAAAAAAATTAAAACAATGAGTGCTAATGAATAATCAGAACATCGATGCAAGTAAATCTGGGGTAAAATTAAAGCAATATTAAGTGATTCATATGTTATTAATAATCAATTAAAATATTTTTGCGAAGATTTCTGGGTTAAGCTTAATTTGTTTTTGCAAAATTCAGAGCTGGGAACGGATTAAACCATTTTTAACTTTCAGGAATTTGTCCATTAATTTGAATAAAATTAACCTAAAATTTGCCAAAAATTGTGAAACGCAAAATTATTCTTTGGCAAAAATGACAAATTTTAAATAAAATAATAATATTTTTAACAATTTGGCCCTGCCATTATCAGCACATTTTCTTAAGTTTTTTTAAAAAAATTTTGGTTGTAATGGCTGATAAAAAAAAATCAAGAGTCGCTCTTGCATTAGTGCAAAAAATATACATTATGAAAGAGATTGATTTTTTGCAAATCATTTCCAAAAAAAAAAACAACCAAATAAGACCTACTGTACAACTCTGATATAATGAACACTCGGTTATAGTGGACATTTTTGCCGATACGAACTCGTTTCATTTCGATTACCTTAATTTTGCACGTGCAAATAAAACGCTTATACCGGAAGCAAGAAAATGAATAAACTCCCGCATTAACGCCCAAACGGAAAGCCCGAGTTATGACTAATAACAATAAATAATTGCAGTAAAACCATAATAAATGGAGACGGCGTAACGAGAAGGTTGGCCCGTCCATTCAATAGACAAATTTAGTAATAATCGCCTAATACAATGTAAAGAGCATTTTCCTAAGCAAATATCACGTTAACTTGTTTTATCTCTCATCTGCCTTAATTGCGTCCAAGAATAATGCCCACACACTCGAATGACACGTCACCCGTGCGAATACATGTATTCCTATCCTCCTCCTACCGGTACTCCTACTTTACAATATTTCGCTCACCATGTTGGTTTATGTTTTGCCACAGCGAGAGTGGCGAATGTATCGATTAATCGATAAAAGTAACTATTTAACGACCGATTGACCAATCTCGTCTTCACATCCATAATAAGTCTGACGTCATCATTGTTATTTAATTGCTTATTTAGAATGTTCTGCTCAACCCGGAAGCTTTGGGGCTACTAAGAATAAATATACCCCGAGTAATTCTTACCCTCCATAATCGATAAAACTGCTTATCAAACCTAAATACAAAAAAAGAGCAAGTGTTACAATCAATTACACCGTCTTTTAATAGCAGCTGCAAAAGAGCATAAAAATCGCTTCAAAATACATTACAAGTGCATTGTAATTATTTTTTACGTCAATCAGTGTCGACAAAAGTGGACAATAAGTTTCTTGTATTTCATTGACATCGGATTCGTTCACCGAAATTAATGCAGTATAGTATAGTATACTATGTTCGCACCGCTAAACAGGATTTTGTGGAACCTCTTTGACCAAGTTTTTTGTAACGTAAATTACTCGCAGCAATCCGGTTTCAGCAAAAATGTTCGCACCGGAAAGTAGTGATTTTGCGACGTCACTTTCACGATTTTCAAAAAATGACTTTTGCTCCTTTATTAAAAAAAAATTAATATTTATCTTCCATTGGAAAAATCAGTGAAGTGAGGTTTGATAAAAACAGGTTTGCAGAAGGCGGAACTGGTTCCACCAAACCTTTTACGTTCACAACAAAATGCCGAACTAGTTCCAATGATTGAAATTTGATTTAAAATTCCGGTGCGAACGTACTGACTTAATCGTAATTTCAGTGATAACAAAAGAATTTTTATGAATTGCAGTAGAACATCGATTATCCGGATATGTTTACAGGGAAAAGATTTTAAAAAACTCAAAAAAAAAAGGTGCCCTAAGATCGTCGTGATAATGCATTTTGTTTTTATCATTATTTCTACCTATGTTGTAAGTACGGATGTCAATATTACTGCATTTTCTTTTTTTTTTATAAAAATTTAAATAAATTCATGAGAAAATATGAGTTTCTTTTTCGTTGCTTTTTTAATGCAGCGTATTCGGACTAACTCTGACATTTATTAGTCCGGATAATCGAGGCTCTACTGTACAAAGATTCCACAAACAAAATTAAAAAAAAAAAAATACTTTTATAAAAAAATACAGTACTTTTTTAAAAAAATTAAAAAGTATTTTTGAAAACACGATCAAAACTTAAGCGAGAAATGTGAGCGTTATTCAGCAACTTTTTTCTTTTCATTTTAATTTTACTACTAGGCAATCTACTAGGCAAGTACAGTAATTAATTAATTTGTTTAAAGTAGTATTGATTTTATTTAAAAAAATAATACTTTTAACTAGATACCGTACACTCGCAAAAAAAAAATTGAATTTTATTCATCATTTTATTAATACACATGGGAAACGATATTACAAAATAATTGCTAGTTAATAATTATGTTGTAATACATTAATAGGAAGTATCGCACCGGTATTTTAGACGTAATTTTAAAAAAAAAAAAAATTCTACTTATACAAAAAAAAAAAAATCCTAAGATGTAATTGTCCGAAAACTATCTTTTTACGATAACTCCCTCTCTTATCCTTTAATATCACGCTTCGCATCCTCTCGCGCCTAATATTCACTCTTAAGTTGCCAGATATTTTCTCTCGAGTGAAACATCCTGAAATTACCGCGTTCTTCCGTCTTGAGAAGAAGAAGAAAAAGAAAAATGGAGCACCTAAGATATTTTTCCAAAAGTACGGGGCACCATGATAGTTTTATCTCAACCCGTTTGTTGCTTTTGGTTTACCAAGTGGGGTGTATACAGTACAACGCAGTGAAACGACTCTTCTCGGCTTCCATTCGATCTGTGTGTAGCCTCAAGAGAGGTAGATTAGTACACAAGATTGAGCGTCTAGAACACAGAGAGATGGCTCTGACAACAGTAATTCCATCCCAACCAACCGGATACACTAACAACTCTTTAAACCTCCCAATGGCATAAAAAAAACCCACACACATACACACTAGCGCGCGCGTACACACACACTTTTATAGACACGTTATAGAAATGATTAAAGCGAAAGAAGAAAATTCGGCTAGCGTTTTACGGAATTGGATACTACGAGCATTAAATTGATACTTTTCATAAAAAATAGAAAAAAAAAGAAATAGACAAAAGCTTAGATATACGCGATGTGTACTTTTCTTTCCATCTATTATGTTTATTATTGTTATAATCAACAGCTTCGCAGGTACCGGTAACCTATTTTTTTATTTTGTAAATAAGCTTGCTTTTTAAGTGTGAGGGTTTAATGCGTGCTAAAAAAAGAAGAAAAAAAAAGGTAAAATGAGAAAAAGTCAAAGTAGATTCTCATTTAGTAAACTGTCAAACGAACATCTCTTTTCTCTAATCTCGTCGTATTCCGACGTTCAGAGTTGAGCGACCTATTATCGACCATTAGAAATTATATTTGCACGATCCTATTTTGCAAACCTCCGCATTATAATAGCAATAACGTAAACAAACGCATTAACATCGCAAAATAACTGTATTATTGCTTTTCGAATATGTATTTTACTTTGACTATGAATACAGTACGGGTATATCGATGTAAGCCCTGTCAATGCCCAGACGTCAGTCAGGTCGTCATAACAACTAACTATGTCTTCCTCTAGCCTACATTATATTTATTAATTTAATTTAACAAAAAAAAAAACATCTTTTTAAAAAAAAATTAAAAGCGAATTTTTATAAAAATACTTATAATCGTATTACAGTTCATTCGGCGCTCAACCAATTATTATTTAAAAAAATTCAAAGGAAACGCCGACAAAAATAATAAAAATAGTTATAGTCAATATTAAAACCTATCAATTTACAAGTTTTATTTACCTATTTAACAAAAATCAATTATTAAAATACGTGTAATTTTAAAATATTTTTAGAATGAATCTATTGATAATGCAGTTATTAAATAAAATTGACTCGCAATTTAAAGTCTAAATATTTCGGAGGGAAAAAAAAAATAACCAAGCAGGAAATGTGATAAAATCTAAATGCTTTAGCCATTACTGTCAGCTGCATGTCCAAATAAATAGACTAAGCCTAAACTGTACCTATTAGATATTTTTGGAAAAATCTGTATTCTACGGAGAATTGAAAAAGATCAAATGAGAAATCAATAAAAAGCTAGTTATTTATTTAGCGAAAAATCCTAAAAATAAACCGGCAACCAACCTTTAATTATTACGAAATTAAAAGTTTCGACTGTTCAATTAATTGAAAACTTTTTTTATTGAATTCAGGAACGAACTTTTAAACCAAAGTATTTACATGTACTTTATTGGATTTCTTTAACCTATTTTAGTATAAAATAAAACGTATTTGTAAATTTCTGATGTAAAGTACAGTACGGTATATCCGTAGCAACAAAATGTTACAATCTATCTTAGCAAATTTGAACCTTTTTTTAAAATTTACCGGTATATTGAATTAGCCCTTAGCCTACCATTTAAACTAAATAAAAATGTGCGTAGTCAGACTTTTAAACACTTGGAATAAAAATATCTCGTGAAAACATCCATTCATTAGTAAAATCCAACTACCGGTACTGTATTTACTCGAGGAAAAGAGAGGAAACGAATCGAGAGCATCCATTAAAAACTTTTAATAGAAAATTTGGGTTAGCCTTCTTCTTTTTTTTTAAAAAAAAAAGAAAAAACAACTTATGATTTCTCGCTCAATTCGTGACGTATTTAAATAAATAGTTCTTATTTTAAAGAATAGGTTTAGAGTAAGATCAACCAGACTACTATTTCTAACAAAACCAGCACCGCATTGAATTTAAGCCAAACCGGAAGGCGTGGCCATTGCAACTTTTCTAAGATTCAACTTGGATTTAATGTGTAAGTGCAAACCTTTTTAAAAAGCAAAGATTTAACTCGGATTAAAACGTCATTTAAGCGGAAAAAACGAGTAGATTAATAGGCAACTAGAATTATAAGGTTGGTGAAATATTTCACGACATCATTATTATAAGGCATGGTAAATACTTTGTAGTTAATAATTTCTTAACTAAAAAGTGACATCAAACCAAACGCTTAAGAACAGCAGTTAAGATAAAACGAAAAACCGACCTAAACGCAATTACTTTACTATCTAAACTAGTCATCTAAGCTTCGAAGAAAACGAAAAAGAGCAAAGATGATTTTTCTCTTGGAAACCAACTGTTTATTATTTTGTGGTAGTGTAAAGCGAAGCATGTGCATAATTACCTGACGCCTGTTAAAAGTCACTTTCAGAGTTGCGCCTGAAAAATTAGCTTTATAAATAATAAATTACGGAGCTTAATATAACAAACAGCGTCGTTAACGAAGCGAATTATTTACGATGCGCGCATAAATTGAATTCGTTTCAAAAAGGCGAAAATAGCATTTGAATTGCGCGTGTAAAGTCCAGTCAGTTCTAGCCGATTGAAACGTTCCAAGTACAACACAGTGGTTAAAATATCAAATTTTATAACAACGTGAAAATATCGTGTAGTGTCCGTCCCACCCATAAGACATGTGTTAGGCAGCGGTGCACGTACCGTGAGTGTGACCGTGGATGCAGTACACGAAAGAGTGGAATTAGTGAGAGAGAAAGAAAGAGAAAAAAAAAGCTTAAACTGTATCATGCTAATAATTAATCGCATGAAAGATCAATAGGAAGGTGATGAAGAGCTCTAAACACGCACGTGATTCGCATTCTTATTGGTCAGTTGGTCCGCCATATGTATTTAATAACTCACTCCACTAGTCAAAATACTCGCTAAGCTTACAAGGACGATGGAAAACGACAAGCTGTGTCACGTTATAGATTTGTGTCCAATTTTGTTTCCCAAAATAATAAAATATATATAAAAAAAAATAATACATACAGTAAAACCCGGTTATAGTGCGATTCAAGAAACCGAAAAAAATTCGCACTATAAGCGGTTTCGCACTATATCCGGGAAATGCTAAAAATATAATTTAAAGTATTTTCTGAGTGAAACGAAACATTTACTCAAAAATATTTTTTTAACCAATTTATTCTGGCTTTTTTTACATGCATACTGTATTTGGTACAAAAAAAGTGCCCACAAAGTTCAACAATTTTTAAAATTTCTATATTTTAAATAAAATTTAAAAAAAAAAATTCATTTAAGAAGAGCGCACTATAAGCGGGCTTATAAAAAAAGGTTTTTAGTCTCTGGGGACCCAAATATGGTCGCACTATAAGCGGGCGCAATGTAAACGGGTTTTACTGTACTAGTATACAATATAAAAAGAGTGGAGGTTCGCGACATTCTGAATGACGTTTTTATTTTGATGTGCATCGCTACTCATTTATAAATACGATGATGATGATCGGAAACAAATTTTTTCCGCCCATTTATTTCTAAGATGGAAAAAAAGTCGTAGCCAAAGCTTGTGTGTATGTCAAATAATTAAAAAGACCCAAACAAAAAAAAATTCTGATTCATTTTTGTTGTTGCTATTTTTCGTACCGTTGTTTATCTTCGAAAAGTATCCGGCGTAAAATGCGCACGCGAAAAATAATTAAATTGAAGCTAAAGGCGATGCAGTTAGTAATGAACACGTTAAGGGGCTGTGCGTATATACGGTATACGATGCCATCGATGCCGCCTGTAACCTTACACCTCGCGCACCACTTTACGTTGAGAAACTAAAGGTTTATTTACGCGCTTCGATGTATTTTTACATAATTAAAGCTTTAAGTAAATTAGCTTAGTCAACCATTTAACCAGAAATATTCATTGTTAGTTGCCATTTTTCCAATGCTTTCTATAGTAATTAATTATAATTACGTCATAAAATGTTGCCTTCCTTTCCAAAAAAATTTTTTTTCGTGTTTCTATTTTTAATCAGCAATTTTATCTCAAAAGAAAAAAAAATTATACCGTATTTAAATATTTTTGAAGAAGTATCTCATTCGTAAAGTTATAAATATTACGAATTTCAATTAAATCTGAAAAGTCAATATTGATACGAAGATTTTCAGATTTACTCTTGCATCGGGTTGATTTATTTACAAGCTTCAAATGCGATAATTAAATTTATATATTTTTTATTTATTTAGTTAACTCATCTTTATAAAAATTTTATCATAAAAAAAAAAATTGTTTCAAACTTTCCGCAACATTAAATAGGCCTAACCTAAAGGCCGCGATATTAAAAAAAAAAAGCCATGGAAAATTCAATATGTGTAGGCACAAACGCACACACGCTAAGCTGAAGCTACAGCTGCCTAAATACAGCGTAATCACATAATCAATATGCCGGAATCGATTAAAGTTTGTTCTCAGGTAGAGAGATGTTGTGTTTCGCTACTCATACAGAGTATAATAATCCTATAACTTATTTTACGTTAAACTTATTTATAAAAATACAAGTCTGTATTCGATACAAATGCAATTTTACAATTACTGTACCTCAAACAAACAAAAAAAACCCGAAAAAATAAAAAAAAAATTTTTTGTAAAGAAATATGCGCGGAATTAGCTTATCCTAAAAACCTAAACGTAATAAAAATTAAACCGTTTAAAATTTTAATTAGCTAAGGGAAAGATGGAAATAGTTAGCCCGTTCTACTTTGTAAATAAAGCGATATATTCGAGCGTAAAACGCACGTTTAAATAATTAAGCGAGCGTTTTATGGTAATTTATATACGTAATAATAGCGAGGGTGGACGCACAAAGCTCTCGATGATTAATAGCGGCGAGTTGCGCCGTCCACTCACTCCTCGCTGCTTTTCAAAAATTAAAATTCCATCAACAATAATTAAGTTGCGTAGAAATCAAATTAATTATCCCGCACATTTTCAACAAAAAAAAAAAATACCTGCACATAATTCTGTTTTTACACGAGAAATACGTTCCCGAAAAGTACGGTAAGTGTAAAAAAAGTAATGGGAGAATTTTAGTGTGTCCGTAAATATACGACGTTTTTAAAAAGCGAATAAACAAGTCAAATTTTAATGAAATGGAATTAATTTTTTAATATTTAAATACAACAACACCTCCCATTTACTAATAATAAAAAAAAAATTTAGAATGTGACCTCTACAACTGAATCGGCACGTGTAAACGTACTCAGGCGCTCACTTTGACGGCTAAAACTTTTTGCGGACTTCCAGCTTTCACCTGCAGACTGCATCTCGGCACGTGCCGGCATCTACCATAGGATTAATGCAAAATTTTTCAAATTCCTTGAGCGCATTAATACGTGCCGACTTAGTTGTAGAGGTCACATTCTAAAAATTTGCAAAACTTGCAAAATAAGCAAATTAAAAATTGAAATTGGTTAAAAATCCGTGTTATTTCAAAATTTCTCGCGTAAAAAAAGAATTAAATTTTATTTTCAAACCGTGTAAAAAAATCCGTGTAAAAACAGAATTAGGTGTATTTAATTTATTTTAAAATTTTTTATTAAAAACTTACGCATTCGTTGGTTGTATCTAGACTTCCGCTCTCATCTTCATCGATAATCAATACCATCTTTTATAACGGCTGAGACCGAGTTCATATATATGACTTCAAGGAGGGTAACCCATCACTCAAAACAAAACAAAAATTCGAGTGAATTGTGAGCTCTTATTAATTAGCCTACTACCGTACACACAGCTCGAGGCTAAAAATATAATAAATAATAATAGCGTATAAAAGTAATTGCGGCATTACTTTGTTTAAATTTGGAGAGAGAAAAAATTCCTAAACAATAATTTAATGCACATTTTCTTGTCAAAGCGTTTAGCGTAACCTTAAAAACGTCATCTCGAAAACGAACGTTGATGCACAAATTCGAAGCAATAACAACGAGAAGAAGAAGAAAAAAAGTTGTCTTCCGATGTTTAAATTAGAAATGAATGTAGCGAAACGCTTCTATTTCAATCAATTTTACACATTGCTACGTAGAAATGTTTTTGGCAGATGATCGTAATAATCCTTTCCTTCTTTTTTGTACCTCTGCCACCAACCGAGCTTAGTTTGACAGTGTTGTCGGTGGTGGTAGTGTATGACGAAGATAGTCGACGCGCGCATCCACAACCCACCGCGAGAACAATCCAAACATATTGTAAACCTCTTAACTTACGTTTTGGCAGTGGAACTTTTGCGCGGGCGTTTTGATGAGGAGACAACGCGTATTCTTTCTTTACCTACAGGGGAGGGAGTGGAAATGTCTTGACAAATTCACGTGAAAGAGCGCGAAATTTATAAGGGGAAAAAAATTGGTTTTTCAATTAATTTTGTTCTAATTTTAATTTGGAATTTAAATTCATTTTAAATTGGGGTGAATTAAAAATTCAAAAACAAAACAATAAAAAAAATAAACCGCAATTAAACGAGCGCTCATTTTACGCTTCAAAAGTCAGATTTGAAATAATAACAGTAAAAAAAGTAAAATTTATAAAAAAAAAAAATCACACCTTGAATTGCGTTTAAAATTATCAGTAGTACAAAAAACGTTTTTTTGATTATAATTATCAACCTTAATTTTAAATCCGAATAAATAATTAAATAAAAAAAAATTTGAAAAACAGAATAAGAATTAAAATATTTAAGCACTAGAGAAAAATTGCAGTTATGCTATTTTGTTCGTTCTTAAGCTTAACTCCACTTCTTATGACGTAAGAATTATAATTTTTATCTTTGTTATAAACATTTAAAAATGTAAATTAATTATTTCTAAAGTACTATAATAATGACATCATAAGTAAACTTTTTTTTTCAAAAATACAAACACAATTTTTTTTTTCATAACTTTATTTATTTATTTTTATTAAAAATTTGTCTCCTGGCATTTGAGAGAAATAGTAAATAAGGTGCAGTAACAAGTATTCAAATTACATGCAATTCTAATGACGAAATAAGGAATGGAGTTAAGCATAAGAACGAGCAATTCTCCAAAAACTTCAAACAAATTTTAAAAATTGATTAAAAATTAAAACGACTACATTAAAAATTTAAAACGGTACCGGTAATTTAAAATTAAATTAATTGAACCCTGGAAAGCTCAGAATGTCACCACCGGAATTTGACGTCAAATCCGGTGAAACGCTAAATATTTACGGATTAGCTACGTTAAACTTTTGTTTTAAATAAAATTAAAATAACGTTTGGAGAATTAGTATTCTGCTTCTAGCGCTAACAATTGCGATTTTAAAGCTCGTTAGAAATATTTTGTATACTGTACGGTGATTAGACATATTCGGTTAATTCCGAATGTAAAATTTACTACTGTACTGGAATTTGTTTATCGAGCATCGTTTGAATGTAATTTGCGGGCTCAACGTCTGATGAGCTAATTATCTTGCCATTTACATGCAGCTCCTCGCATTCATTTGCAGCATTTTCTTTAGAAAATACTACACCATTTTTTCCTCGAACTAAAATCGTGGATCGATTTTTCTCATGTAAATCGCCCAACCAAAAACCTATCTTTTTTTTCTCACAATTTCGACCAGCTTTACTCTAATATTAAAACAATAGAAATCCAATTGCGCAAAATATGAAACCTACACATTTTTCGTTCCCATTCTTTCGTTTCTTTATGAAAGAATGTAATTTTGCTAAATTTTGAAATTTATTAGTGAAACTTCAATTATCCCCCAAATTTTGAAAGTTTGTACGCTTGATTTATGATCAAATAAATTGCTTAATTTATACAAAATTTTTAATTATTTTACGTATTTATATTCACATCCCGCAATAATGGCGCATTGAAATCGGAGCCCTGCCATTATGTAAATCACCATAGGCTGCAGTGCATTTTGACGATAGTAGAAATGCGTTTCTTTCCGCACAACACTGAGTACAATTAGAATTTGGAATAGAGATTTAAGAACGTCATTATTGCGAAACGCCATTAATGAGGGAACCAGTATTGCGGGGTATTAGTAAATACAAATTTAAAAAAATACATGAAAATACACTTCTCCTTGCATCTCGAATAGTATTGAAAAATTGGTGTCGGTTGTGCAAAAAATTGTGTTCTAAAAGCAAAATTAAATATTTAATCGATCAAAATCTAAAAATTTAATTTTATAAATATAACGTAATAAAAACTCATCGAATAAAAAAAAAGCGCGAAAGATTTACAAGGTGTTTAACAAGGACTATGAGAAAAACATAACCGCATCTTTAAAATGATAGTCGTAATAAAAAAAAAAAAAATGTCGAAATTTTGACTGCGGTCATAAAAAGCGCCAGTAAGGTTAAGTAAAAGAAAAAAGATGAAAAGCCATGAAGATGAAAAAGAAGAAGAAGCAGAAGAAAAAAATGTAGGTTGAGGAAGGTGTTCGTTCAGTGTTCGTCTTTCGACTGCAGCACCGTGCAACTTGCGCCATCGATTATTCATTTCGCTTTAGAGTAATAAATTTCGCGCCAACCCCCGCCACCGCCACTACTCTACCCAAACTGTAAAAGCGCGCGTAAAAGTCTAACTGTGAAATAACCATGTTAAACAAGACGATTAGGTTAAAATCGTAAATCAAGGTTTATGTTAAATCTAAGATTTAGTCCGACAAATTTTTATCATCTTTCGGATTTGTTGAAAGAAGAAGAAGAGGGACGCGTCCGAAAACGTCATACGCTTTTCCCCGCGTTTAAAGAAAACCAAAAATAATATTCCAACGATACAAAACCTTACTACCGGTAGTACTTCAAACCTGAACAGGTACTTCAAACGAGAAAAATAATTATAATAGTGAGTTTGCGTCCTTTTAGTTTTTTTTTTATTTTTCCTAGTTTTCTTATGCTGATGACGTCATTAAAAATAAAATTGCGTATACGATAAGAATTTTATGGGAAAAAAAATTGTTTTTGTATAATTTTTCTAAAACAAATTCTTACTTATGACGTCAATACAGCTTTAGAAATCGTTCATTTTCTTTTTTTTTTTAAACTGTTTATTATAAACATAAAAACTCTTCATATTATGAAGCATTTAGCCAAAAAAAAAATAAATAAATAAATATTTCTAAAAAATAAATTAAAATTTTTTTTACCTTTAAAATTTTTAATTTTTTTATAACTCAGGTAATTTAATTTAACCTCATTTAACTTTTTTAAAAGAATTGGGTCTTGTTCGATTTGTCGCACAGACCGATTCTGAGCCAATCTTCTGCCGATTTTGAGATGATCGTTTATCGGCTATGAATATTACAGCGCCACCTGTGCTCGGGTAAACAATGCATGTAATGCTTAAAGTTTTTAATAACAATTATTGTGAATGTAATTAAAATCGAATAAATAGATACAATTATTATTTATTTAAAAAATGTAAATAATTATTTAAATTTTTGCGCATACGGTACATACTTTCAAAGCTAAGCCCAGCACGTGCTATAGCTAAAAATCGGGTACAAAAGCGTAGGCTGAAAATTATCTTAAAAGCGTGCGCTGAAAATCGTCTCAAAATCGGGTAATGTCTGTGCGACAAATCGAACAAGACCCCAAAAAATTAATTAAAAAAAAAAATCAAATTTTTTAACGCAAATTTGATGCCTGTCTAACAATTTTTTTAAAAAATTAATTTTGAAACAAATTTTAATTTTAAAAAATTAATTTTGAAACAAATTTTAATTTTAAAAATATTGCAAACCAAATTTAAAAACTTTTTCCTACGAGTTAAATAATTTAAAATAATAAGTATAATTTTTATCAGAATTATTGCAATTATAGTTTTTTTTTCGAATAATTGTATATCTGTGTACAACGTTGGGGTGCATCATGTAGCTCGCTGATTGGTTCATCATTTTTTATGAATATTACGGGTAAATAAATAAGCGGGGAAAATAATACAGTATAGTACTAAAAATTGGGGAGAAAATGACCGTAAAATAATATTACTGTAATATAATTGTCTCCTTTCAAGTAGCACCGAATGTAAGGGCATTAAAAATGTGCTAAAAAAACGTCTCGCGACCCATATTAAAAGCAACCCGGAAAGCGAGTTAATCGATTTTCACGCGCAGTTCTCCAACCTAACGTTGGCTTTACCAACTTTGCATCCTATAAACTTCACAATAAACGACTTTTTGTTTTCTTAACAATTATTATTCTTTTCTGTGTTTTTTTTTTTTTTTTGTATCTTTTCTTCGATAAAATAAGGAGAATGGTCTCGAAGCTCGTCTCGTCATCAACCTCCCCTATATTGATCAAAGCGAAGTTCACAAATGATCCATTCAAATCGATCCCTTCTAAAATTACATTTATAAGTCCAAAAATACAACGTCCTTAAAAATACATTATCCTTTCCGGCATTTTTTTCCACTACAAACGTTTCCAACGCCACATTTCCTTCGAAACAATTCATTTTTGCGCGATGAAATTTCGAGCGCGATTTTAATAATAACATTTCGTATTCATTCTTCAAATAGTCGCCTATTTAAAAAAAAAAAAAGAAGAAGAGGAAAAACATATTTGCGGCTTCGCTGAATTAAAAGTCTTTTTTGAGGAATGCTTAATTAATTTTAGGCTAAACTAGATGTGGATATTCGGAACAAAAATACAGTATAATAATATTGTTAATAATTTTTTTTTTTTTTATTCCTTATAAAAAAAAACATGAATAAAACTAAATTATTGTTTCTGAAAATCCCCCTTTAATCATCAGCAATTAAACCGCAGACTTATTAGAACTGACTGATCTGGGTCTCGACTTTATCGAATTACACCACTTTCAATACTGTATCATCTTTCAACATTGTTTCCTAAACTCTTGAGTCGCGAGACGTTTTTTTTATTCAACAGTCTAAAAAATATTTTAAACGTTAAAAAAATGTTGTTTTTGAAAAAATTGCCTAGATTGTTTTTTTTTTTTTTTTAAAAAAAATGTGCATATTTTTCTAGTTATTTATTTTAAAATTAAATTGAAAAAAAGAAAAAAAAAACCTTCTCCCAGTGTATTTTGTTTTAAAATTTCTTGACATTATTTTTTTTTATAAAAATCTCGCGTACCGGTAATTTTTTTTATTAATTTGAAAATTTTCGCTCCATTATAAATGTTAATAATAACAATAATAATAATTACCGGGTATTATAGATAATATTTTTTTTTATCAAAATTAAAATTGAAAAAAAAAAAAAATAATAAATATTGTGGAATTCCACACTTTTGACGCCACTTAACAGCTAGCTGATCGTCATTATTAGTGTAAGTTTTAAAAATCATAGCAAAAAATAAATAAAATGTGAAAAATTCTTTAAAAAAAAAACGAGTGCTAATGACTCGTCTAAAAATACTGATAAATCATCAAAACATCGAGACAAGTAAATATGTGACAATATTATAGCAATATCAAGTGCTTAATATGCTTTTAATAAGCAATTAAAATATTTTTGCAAAGATTTCTGGATTAATTTGTTTTTTCATAAAGGTAGGTAAATATACATGCAAAATTCAGAGCTGGGAACGAATTAAACCATTTTTAATATATTTCTATAAAAAAAATTTGTTCGATATTCGTGATTTTCGCTATTCGTCAATTTCTCTGGAACGGATTAATGACCAATATTGGAGTTGCTCTCATCGCAGTTATTGCTTTCTTACAATCATAAAAACATTTAAAAATTGGGTAAATAATTTATATATATTTAAAAAAAAAAAAATTGCCTTCCTAAAGTAAATAACGTCAATTAAGATATAAATAATTCCAAGTGTTCTCGATTTTTTAATACGAAAATAAAAAATATTATTTTTTTCAGGAAACATATTTCTCGACAATGTTTCAGTTTGAAAATTGAGAAAAAGCGATAAAACTGAGCGGCAATAAAAATGATTCACGGTTGACTAAGTTAAATATTATATAGATCGATCAATATGCTAAAAAAAAAAAAAAAAATAGAAAAAAAAAACAATTATTGGCGCGCAAGCGCATTGTCATCCGTCATATCATACCGTGTTCATCCTGTGGAAACGAAAAAGATAAAAAAAAAAGAGACAACTTTCTACGTGCCAATTATTCTTCTGCGGCTATTTTCATCAATGTCTTTTTATATATTACCGTGATCAGACACATATTCTCTTCTCTTCCCTATTTCTTTTTTTATTATTATTATATTCTCAGCCCTCGCGGTAATCCTAAAAATTCCAGCGAGTTTTAATTTTAGCTTTCGCTGGAGAAGAGAAAGAACGCGCACGCTACGATTACGTTACCGTACGTTACGTTACGGAAGTCTTCCATCAAATTCACTTTCACGCCACCGAATTACTGTAATAATTATTTTTGCGCATAAAAAAATATATAATAATAATTTTTAAAAAATACTATTCGTTACATATTTATTTCCGCTAATAAAAATTTTCGTGTTTTATAAAACTTTTAAAAAAAATCAAATAAAATATTTTTCTTACCTTTAACATTTAGGTTGATATTTACGAGAAGAAGATGGGAGAAGAGAAAAAAAAAAGCAGAGCTGTATTCCACTTTCTCGAACACACGGCACTCACCGTTTATTTTTTTGTATTTTTTTAAAAGAAGAAAAAAAAAGTGAATCTCCAAACTGATTGACGATTTCCGTTTCAAGAAAAGCCGGCTGAATCAATATGAAAAAGCCCCCCGAAGAAAAAATTTACTTTCCCCGTTATTTTCACGTCCTATATACGTATACGTTACGCGACAACTACGAGGATGGTAGGAGGGGGAAGAAAAAATCTTGCGCGTTGAAGAATTATCCTAAAAGGTAATAAGAATCAATTGTATATTTGATCTTCGAGAACTCGAGATATTAATTAATAACGAGACGTTGTTTGTTTTTTTATAGCTTCGAAGAAAGACAATAATTCGCAATGGCGCGCGCGCGTTCGGCGTTGCTGCATTTTTTTTTTTTTTTTTTTTTTTCGTTGACTACTAACAACACGTTTTGGTCGGGATTTGATGAGAGATAACGCGTTCACCTGGCCTTCCTTTTTTCGAAAACGAGTACAGTCAAAAACAGAAAGAGCACATCAAACATTTAACAAAATCGGCGAGTGAGTTAAGAAGAAAAAATTAAAAATAAAACCGATTAAACGTGAATGTGAGCAGCAGCAGCATCAGAGCGGCACGTTCTCTCTCACTCTCTCTCTTCCCGGCAGAGGCGTGGTCAACTCTTACGTCGAGGATGATCAACGAGAGGGGCGCGTGCCTCTGGTTTAAAAACAGAGAGGTACGTGTCTCGCGGAAAGAAATGGTTGGGGAACAATTTATTATTACGCTGAAGAGGGGTTTCGAAACACACTCACGACGCGCTTTTAAATATTCAAAATATCTAATGGGAACGAAATAGACAATATAATCAAAACAAAAGATGAAAATTAATAAATATTAGATTTAGATGTAATTAATTTTATTTTTTTTTAAAAAAATATTATCGAATTGCTTTTTTTTTAGAATTTTTTTATTCGATTACAAACTTATAATAATAATTACAACGATAGATTTTATAAATTGCAGGATACATTAACGTAATGACGTAAATTAAAAAAAAGTGTGCGGTGCAATTTAATTTAATAATTAAAATTGTCGATAAAAAAATATTACAAAAATGCATATAAAATTTGCATTAGCTCATTTCTTCAACTTTAAAGAAAAGATCGAAATAATACATCCAAAGTGCCAGATAAAAAAAAATTATATTATTTTTTTTCTCTTTTAAAAAATAACTTAGATATTTAGAGCATTTCAATAAGGTCTAATAATTTAACTGCTTAAATTCTCATAAATCTTTTTTTTTTTATAAAATACATTTTTGAAAAGTATTTATAGCAACCCAATAATTTTTTTTTTGCTGCAGTTTAAGCAAATATTTGTTTCAGTTTGCATTTTAGCAATCCACGAGAATCTCGTAATCCTAAAAAAAATTATATTAATAATTAAGCAGTTGTTTGGAAACTGCCTAAAAATCAAAAAAAATATATAAAGTAAATAAAACAATCTGTGTAATAAGTCGAGCACGAATGGTTACATACATTTTAAAATCAACTTAAATTTCTTATGGCACAGATAATGACTAGGTTGCAACAATATTGATTAAAAAAAAAAAATGAGTGTTTAGTTGTGATTAGTTCTTGAGCATTCAGCATTTTGCCTTTCCGATAAGTAAAGATAACGGGTGAGGGTTATGTCAAGATACAAGGTAATTAATTTTAGTTATCCATATTTGACGTATTATATAATGTTCGATTAATCGTATCAAATCAAATAAATTTACAATGCTCAAGTTCATCAACTGTCATGCTTAAAACGAATTTCCACAGATGATTTTTCGCACAATCGGCAAAAATTAAAATCAGTATAAATGTGAAAGAGTACGAATTTAGATTAAAGATGGGAAAGTCGAACCAACCCAATTCCGTACTTATAGCCAGGTTTGTTTGCCTTGTCTGTTTCGATCTGCCTTCAATGGCATTTTTAAATCTTCATCTGTGGACTATTCGAATAATATAGATAAAATTAAAATAGTTTACAATGTTAATAATTTTTTTTAAAAAAAATAAATGGCATAAAAATGCAATGCAAACATTGGGTGAAATTTTAAAAAAGTGCCCATGTTTTTATATTGTACAGTGAATTACAATTATAAAAAATTTAATCACAGAAGTCAATAATTATAAAAAGTCAAATATAAGCAATCGTACAAAATCAAAACAGAAAATAAATGTGTTAAACTTTTCCAATTACAAAAATGGTAAAATATTTTGTTATACTCATGAAAATTAATAAAAATCAAATAAATGCATCAATTCTTTTCCAGCAATTGCACATTTGCTGTGATGATTATATTTGCACATGCAATTTTCAAAATTCAAATTGCGTCAAAATGCACAGTTAATGTTTTAAATTTAGATAGAATAACGAATTAATTGCCTTTAAAAATCATTGTATTGTTCATCTTTAAATAATAATTACTGCATAAGCATTGTATAAATTTTAAATCAATATTTTAAAAAGTAGTTAAAAACTGTAATATAATAGCTTTGCAGAATCATAAAAATAATTCACTTAATTAGTCCAATTTCACTTCTCTGAGTTTAAAAATAAATGCGTATCTATAAATATTGCAATCACTTTAATTACAAATGCTAAAATTATCTACTTTCACTTTAAAATTATTAAAAACAAACAGCCGGGGGAAAAGTACAGGCCTACTACAAGCATGCAATAGCATAAACACCATACCAAAAATAAAGAATTATAAAACAGAAACTGCAGTAGAAATTTTCACCAAATGCGTGTTTAGTAATTCTATCAGCGCTCAAAATAATTTTAAATAATTAAAGATAAAAAAAAATTTCGTTTCCAGAAAAATATAATATATTAATGTGTAAGACAAAATAATATTTCGTAATTAACTTATAATACGTGCAAATATCATTAAATCTTTTATTTATTTAAATGTTCTAATAACTTAAATAGAAATTTTTAGAATTATAAATAATTTACTCAAAACATTTTCTCTATCATTTCCAACATTTAAGAATTTTATAAGATGATTGTTTTGATAGAAACAATTAGGATAAAATATCGATGAAAGGTGGGTTAATAATGTCGTCACATTTAAGATAACAGTTTCATTGACACAAATATATATTTTTTTCTTTTTTGGAATAAAGTTAAACTCGCTCTTTTACTTGGTCAGTTGTCAATTTACATCACAATGAAAAGTTTCACAATTTTAAAAGTATACTATGTCACCTACCGCCTACATAAATAGGTGACTAATAACATTGATGAAAAATTTAAAAAATACAAACAATGTAATTAATTTTCTGAAAGAATCATGCCACATTGTCCGTTTCAGATAAATGAAGAGATTCAAAGGGTAGTTTCACATCTTCCTGCAAACAAAAATATAAGGAAACAATAGCCCTTTCTTTCAACAGCTTAAAACTTAATGTTACAATGACTTATTATTCTTTAAATGTAAAACTGACACTTACTTTAATTTTTTAAAAAAATTAAATTTTTTAAAAAAAAGTTTTTAGAAGTGAATTTGGACGATACATTATCACGTAAAAGTAAACGTACAATAATCCTAAATTTATACTGAACTCACCTTTGGGCCTGCCATTGAACGAAGTTTGCTGAACAGAACTTTACTTTTACTTTCTAAAAACTGTTCATTGTCAAATTGGTCTTCCTCGTCATCATGCAGTGCGCAACTTTCAGCTGGAGGCAAATCCCCATCTTTACTACCAGTAGATTGAACCATCTTCATATATTTATATTCCAACCTTAAAATATTTTAAAAACAAATTCAAATCTGAATGTAACATATCAAGTCGATAAAACCGCATAATAATTACACGTGTACGTTATTTGACCCTTACTTGCGATTTTTCTTCCAAAAGTAAACGACTAGAATAATTAGTAAAATTCCAATAAATGCTCCACACCCAATGACAATTTGAACTTCTTCAGGAACAGAGGAACAACGTCTTCTATTGTTCTCCATTTCTTTTAATCCTTCGGGTAGCAAGCAATAATTAGGTGCAATATAATGAATGGTCTGAATTCCATGTACGCATCTACCAGTAACAACCTATAAAATAATTTTTTTTAAAGTAAAAAGTAACCAATATTGAACTATTAAAGTGATTCGTTAATTATTTGTTTACAAACTTCGTAATCACTATCTTTACAAGTGGGACACGCCCATTTACTTCTCCATAGAAAATGGAATGTGCACCCATCACACGTTCCATCAGGACAAGAAGGCGGTAGAGTTATATTTGCCTTTCCGGAAACTGTAACATCACACTGAAGAGTAACTGTGGTATAACGGCCCGATGGACACGCCCTCGTAGTGCTAATTAGCAGTTATAACACAACTTTAACGACTTTTTAAATATATCATATTTTAACACAATTCTTACGTTGGTGAGGAATAGAAAAAATGAACAGCGGAGCGGCTAGTTTCTGAGAAAAAAAATAGATATTAGCTTAATTTTTAATTATCAATCAAATAATTCCTACGTTGAAATTCTTTAATTACAACCATATTGGTCAAAGAATGGTTAGTTGTAATTCCTATTAGATGATCTCCTAAACTAATTGATTGTGTGGTGATAATATCTGCAAAGCCATTGTTTACTTTCATCGGAATAGATGTAGAACGACAAATTGTCGAGTGTATGGTTTCTGTGCTTTTGCCAGTTTCCTAATACCATTTAGCTTTAAACAAAATTAATTAAAAACAACTTCTACAATATTATTGACTTACCCTTGTAGTGACGTTGTTGCTACATACAGTATTTCCCTGCCCTTTGATCCCACATAAGCTGACGTTAAATAAGTGAAAATATTCTGTTCCACTCGCCGTGAAAAGCCGACTACCACGAACTTGATGAAATCTAAAATAAAAGTGGCAGTGTCAATCGCAGAAGTGCATATTTCTGAATATAAAAAAAGATGTATTATATTTTACCCTGATAACGGCTTTAAATCATAATCATGGCCATCGAATTGTACCACACAATCACTATAACACATTACTCCTTTATCACTTTTAAGTCCAGGTCCACAAGACTGGCACGATTCCACACCGTATGGAAATATATCCGAAACGAAAGTTCCGCTTGGACATGCTTTACACTCCGTAGTATTAACATCAACGTAATGGCCAGGCGGGCATGGAATACAGCTTAAATAAAAAAAATATCGGTAGTAGCGTATAATATGTTATAGTGGTAATTTAAAATGTTTTGCTTACCCCTGTTTTTCAAAATCTTTTGGGCATGGAAGACACACTGAAGCACCACCGTTAATTGTGTTGGTCACGTTAATATTATATATTATTGCTCGATCATCATCTGTATTTATGGGTTCCGAACCTCCTTCGGTAGCGACGAGGCTCCTGCCCGGTCCACCAAATGAATCCCAGCTGCTGCGCTTTTGAAATGCCCAGCTAAATAAGTACGAGTCGTTCTGTGTAATCGCATAATGAAACCGTTGCCTAGTTTTAGCATTAGTTCGATTCCAATTTTGAATAATTGATGCTCCTCTTGTAGAACTTTCCTGTAAACAGTATTCATAATCGCAATGATTAAAACTGATTTCATTTAAAACAAAATTAACCGTACTGACTTGCATAAATACGAATTCACAATCAGCCGAACATGATAGCTGAAATTCAAACGTTATCGTTCCTACTTCGGCCTGTCGCCCATTGATGATTCCTCCTTGGGATCGAAATCCAGGTACGCTCAATCCCAAAACTAAGTAAGCGTCTTCCGTGTGACCTATACCACTATGAATTTGAGTCCCTGCTACTTGCCAACCTGCCGCTGTTCTACATCCCTCTCCTATAATAAAAACATATACACTTAAATTTAAAGCAAATTCAAATACAGTAATACTCAAGTTTTACCAGTGATACTCAAGCAAGTTGCTTCCATTCCTGGAGGTATTTCGTTCCACCACATATACTGATAACCATAATTTGGAGCAGTAGATGACGGACAGGTACGACATCCTGTTAAAAATTAACCAATTTAAATAAATTATTATTTTTTTTTTTAAAAAATGTGTTTTTAAAATAATTTGTACCAAAAATGCCGTCTGAATATTGGTTTTGACCACAAAATTCACACCCTCCAGTGTTATTAAACGAATACTGCATTCCCGGATTACACGGAGGACATTCTGCCCTAAAAATCGTACTTGGGAGTGAACGGGCTCCGACAAGTTCTTCATCACAAATCTTTGGTTCAATCCACTTAAACTCAATTTGCGTCTATATTTATTTTAAAAATTTAATATCTATTAATATCATTTTAAAAACTTCAAATGACTAGCTGATTGCATACCTTTTTCATGCTATCACACGCGGTATGATATTGAAAATAGTCTTTTTCTTCACAGGGTAATTTAGGAAGGCATTTAGCTGAACCCATAGCTAAATACGTTTAAATTATTGCATTTAAGTTTAAAAGTTAAACTAATCATAATTTACACCTGCATATTGGGAAGAGGGGCATATAAGGCATTCGCTCGATCCTCTCGGTGAGTAAGTATCTACAGGACATGGCGTACATAGCAGTGCTCCTTCACCGCTATAAGTACCATTGCTACACTGCAAACACTCCGATGTATAAGCTAATCCTATAAACATAAACATTCTTTAAAATACGCGATTTATTATTATTCATAATAATCGCGATAATATTTACCAGTAATCTCTATACTTTTTATCAAAACCGCCTTTGCACGACGATGACGATTTTCAGAGCTCATTCCAATTGTCTTCCATTGAAGCACGTTTAATCCTGTTTTTAAAGATACTGAAACGGTGCGCCATTTACCTTCTTCGGTTAATAATGGCCACCGATTTTGTTCGGCGTCTTCAAACGATTGACACTGATCATTTTGGGCCTATAAATGTACATTATTAACAAATTATTTCTAAAAGTCAGAATAAAAGATTTATCATATTTGCTTTACTTGAAATTGAAAAACAACGCTTTCGTCGACGTATTGATAAGAATAAACTAGTCTACCCGGCTTGACAAGTTTTACAGTGTAAATTAAAAGACTAGTACACGGAGCTGGCTCCGAAGCAATATACTCTCCTGATGGTTTCCATCCAAAGCTAATAAGTATCAGTTTCGCTTAAAGCACCAATAAAAAATTTAATCGATCGAGTTACTCACTTGGAACAGTTAACTTTTAAGGAATCATCTCTCACTTTTGGCATTAAGGCACGAAAACTAGATTGGAAATTTTCGACTAGTACGTGAAATCCTGCTGGGATCGTCTCCCAAGAGTCAAACTTCACTCCTCCTCCAAGTGAATACGTACCCGGAGGGCATTTAATACAACTCAAAGTTGAATAATTGTAGTAGTTTCCGGCCTCGCAAGAAGTCTCTAAAGAAGAAAAAAAAAAGATAATTCATCATAAAGTTTAAATCAAATAATGTTATTAAATTGTTTACTGCAATCGGAAACACGTATTGGTGCATTTGGAGCGCCTCCAGTGCAGACTCTCGGTTTGGGTACTGAAACTCTCCATCTTCCGCCGTGTTCATCACAATCAGTAAATTCATAATGGAAATCTTTCTAAAAGCAAAACAAAATTCCCGAATTAATTAATTCATGTTACAAAACAATTTACTTTCTTCCTTAAAACATAAATCCAATAATTTTAACTTCATTTAAAACATATTATTTTAACTAACAAAACAAATAAAATTGAATAAAGCATAACTTTTCGCGCAAAGAAACCGCAACATCTGTAAAAGTATTTCCGCAAACGTTTGTTGATACTTTTAATGTTTATATTTGTTGTGTAACTCGTTTAATTTATTTATTAAATACAACGGAAAGGCATGTACACAGACATACAGTTGGTCTTTAGCGAGCGGTACACTACCACGGTACCACCCTTGGTGTATTATTTATGAAATTCCTTGCAGGTGTTTTAACAGCTGTTCACTTACTACAATGCTAATGCAATTGTACAAACAGCTTACTACGCAACAGTTAGGTTATTGGCTCTTTTCACTAATTATAATATTAAATAGGGAAAAAAAATATATTTTGCTGTCATATTATTTGTGCTTTTATAAAGTATTAGAAGCTTAAAATAAGATGCAACTTTTACGCGCTAACTTCCGCTAAGTTCCATTTTGGTGTAGGAACATCCCAACTGTGCCAAAAATTATAATACATACCAACAAATAAGAATGTTTTTAAAAATGTTAAAATCGTACTCAACAATAATAATATTGCAGTCTCTACACTCACATTTTGACATAAGGAAATCAAAAGCGATAACAGCGCAACATCCGCCATAATAAAATAAATTACAGTAAGATGGTTGTATAGTTAAGAGCACATTTAGTAAACAATATCAAATCAAAAACTAAAAAAAAACCTGCATAAAATTTTATTATTATGCCAAAAATCTATACAGTGCGTTACTAAAGTATAGCGCACAAATAAATAATTTTTAATAAATTTCAAGCAATTTTAAATAAACGTCTGCAGGTAGCCTACACTATTAAAGTTGTTTAAAATTTATCGTATACGAGTATATTAAGTTATTAATGCAATTATTATTATTAATGAATAACGAGACATTTTAAACATTAAATACTACTCTGCATGCATGTGTAGTAAGCATAATTATACAGTATCAAGGAACTTAATTTTGCTAATTCTATAAGGTTACGATTATGGTAATGTAGTTGAACAATAGTTAGCATGATTACACTATAAATAATTAAATTTATAAAGATTGTTAAGTAAAAAGTAAAAAATAAATGGTATAATAAATTTGTCTTTTTATTTAGCACAAAGTAAATTACCGGTATTAGTTTTTCATGTTTTGTTTTTTTAAATTTCAATCGAATATGTTTTTCGTGATCTAGACATCGTGATCTAATTAATAGTAATATTAAACTTGCTATCTTATTTCTAATGTTTGATTTAATCATTATTAATTTTGATAACCTTAAAGAAACAATAATTAATAATGAAGTTTCTATACAAGAACACCTTATTTTTAATTGCTTTCCTAATTAATTTCTCTTGTCATTACATTTAATTGGTAAATCTTAAACGAAGCCTGAGTAAATATTATTCTACTTAATAATTACAGGTTACTTTAATTCCTTTTATTTCGCGGCGAATTTTACGACTACATTTTTTCAATTAGCGGCTCAGTTTTCGACTATAGAGCAAAATGATCAATTAAAAATCCTTCCATAAACCCAAAACGAAAAACTTAGGGCTGTATGAATACAAAAAGAACATAATTGAATAATATTTAAATGCACTCATTCAAATTTTAATTAAAACATAAACTTTAAAGAAAATTCTTAAGTGCATATTTAATTAGTACTCTACATATACAAACGTACATTTAATATGCAGCAATTAATTACGTTTAACAAAATTTCAGTGTAAAGAAAGGCTTAGAAAAATCCGACCCTGTAAACTCGTTACAAAATTCGGCCACAGTATTAAATAAATTAGGTAATTTCCAATGAAAAATGTCACTTTTTCTCGTTTTGATTCTCTAATTAAATATTAAGCGCATTATAAAACGAAAACCTCGCAAATTCTAAAATTGAAATTTTTTTTCTATCATAATTATTACGTTTGCTGCCCAATCGAGAAATTATAGCTGTCAAAGTTACATGTAGCCTACAGTATAAAATTTACCAAATAACACGGAGCTACAGTATTTTAGTACCACAGTATTCTACGACATTATAAACATTTATTTATCAAAATATGATTATTCTAATTTAATATGGCATCAGTATAATGTACAGTTGTCTCCAAATCCTCATTTGAAACTTACAACAATACAGTAGGCTAGTTATGCTACCGAGGATGCAATACTATTCAAAAATCAAAGAAAAAAAAATAGCCGGTCTAGATTATCGTCAATGTTTAAAAAATTAATTAATTCGCAAACTCGAGATACTGTACGTGTACTTGGTTGAAGTCAAGAGATTATTTATCTCACATTCTCTGCTATAATTCAGTCCCACTGTATTATCGAAGATTTTTTTTTCTGGTTGCAGAGATTGGCTTACGAAGGTTGTTTATGTAACGCAATTCGTTGGAAGCGACAATTCGTGAATAATAAATCAACGACACCCGAATGTCATTTATCAATCAAACCTCTTATAAATATTTGATTGGCTCATTTATTTATTATGCGTTTTAACAAATTTTTAGCATTAGTTAAATGCGCTTATTGCACCACAATTTTTATAATGTGCTTGCAATACAAAAAAATCTTAATCGAATTTAGGAACGATTTTTCACACAATCAAATAATTTTGTAAGCATATCACTCGATTGATTTACGAAAACGTAAATGATATTTCTGCGACAATTAATTCTAAAAAAAAAAATGAATGAAAGAAAAAAAAGCACACGTGGCCATCTGCTTTGCGCGTGTGTCATGAACGTGAAACACGTGCGTCGAAAAGACTAAAAATCGAACGCGAATCAATCCCTGTCAACCAACGTCGCCATTATCAACATCTATATCTATTCAAATAATTTAATTAATAACGTTTTAAACTAAGATATAATAATACACGAAACGCAATATGGTAAATCATTGTTGCGCTCGGAAAAAGGAAAAAAAAAAGAAAAATGCGTCATACGTTACCGGTTGACAAGTGGGTAAATCATCCGCGCTGCAGAGAAACCAAGACCGTAGCAGCACGAAAACCCCGATTTTGTACACCAAATCCTGAGTATCTATCCGCATCTTATGTTAATCACACTGGCCGAACGGAACAATTATTTAAGTAAAAAGTTGCCATACACACGAGTGCGAATTGGACATGAAAGCAGCGAGATGTGAGAAAGTGAGAGAGAGAGAAAAACGTCGTCGAACGAAAGCAGTGTTGGAAATGCCACCTTCGAGGGATCACAATAGATCCTACCGCCGCTCTCCTACGTCTACAACTACTGTACTACCACTGTGTATGTGTACGCGCAGCCACGCTCGTCTATCGCACACGCATACCGTTCATTTCCTCTCTCGTTCTCTCTCTCCACGACGCCATCTGTTTATTTAGCGCACGTACAGGGTGACTTACCGTTGTGCCCTTTCAGGAATTGCCAGAATCAATTTTCCAAAGAAAAAAAAAATATTAATTGCTTTTTTTTTGTTGATGTAAACAGTGCGTATAAAGCTGATTTATCGCACGTCGTAGCTAAACGCATCAGTTTAGGATGAATATTTAGATCTCGGTGTTTGTAAAGGTTGGATTAAATGACAAAAGTCAATAGCAAAATTTATTGAAATTAAAAATAATTATTATTAGTCATCGCAATAAACTGCGTTTTTATATTGTTTATTGCTCTTTGAAAGTTAGATTATAACAGAAAAATATTTATTTCAGTGTTTTTTTAAACGAGTTTATTCGGTAAAATTATGTTTACCGGGTAATAATTATTTGAATTTGGCCGGCGATCAGTAATACGTTTTTTTTTAAAAAAACTAATACGGTTATTTAATAAGCTTTTTATTTAAGTTTTTGGAACTAAAATTAAATTGGCTTAGAAATAAGATCTTATTAAACATTTTCTATGAAAAAAAAATTTTTTTTTTCCCCTTATTTTTTAAAAAATTAAAACTTGATAATTTTAAAGTCAGTTTATATAAAAAATTATTTAAATTAGTGGTGTGGTATATAGTATAAAAATGTAATTTTCAAAAAAAATGTATAAAGTTGTATTATTATTCTGTCAGTCTACAATGAAAATGGACAGAGAAGACATTTGTAAAACAAAAATAAAAAATGCACAAGGTTATTCATAATTTAAATGCATACGAATGAGTGAAAAAAACACATTCTAATTGCACACTAATTAGAATATTAAATATCGTGCAAAACAAAAAATCTCCTGCATTTTGGTTAAATAATATTTTTAAAAAAAAGTTGTTGCCATGGAAACGATGTGTTTACAAAGAACTGATAAAAAAAAGCTTAAACTAATTATGTTCAGATTATGCCAAAAGTATAAATAACAAAAGCTACAATCTAAACATCAAATCGCCAATAAAAATAAGCCATGCAAAACTAATGCGTAGTTTTAGTGTCAATGCTAACCTCAGTGACATCATAATTATTAAAAAAGCTGGCCCTATTTAATAACTTTTATGTACCGTATATATAAAAAAAGGTTCTATATTTTTACCGCAATCTTTTTTTCGAAAGGTTCGGGCATAAAATAATACGTTGTTCAAATTAAAAATGACAAGCATCGTCAATGAAGGAAAATTACATTTTCGTCGTTATTCTCTAATTATTATTTAAAATGAATAGCAACAGTAATGAGATGGCATGTAAAAATAAACATATATGGGATCGACTGCATGAACAATTTACGGTTTCAAGGATGTGCAGAGGAGACCAATGGGCTCAGTTGGCAACTGACATTAACGATGATCTGGATATTGCGTTAGAATCAACCTACAATCACGAAACAGACTTTGATGCAAGCAAAGCCCAAGTAGTCAAATCGCCCAAAACATCAAATATCGAAAATAATAATAAGTATGTCGCAACTATTTTGCCTTAATTTCTAATAGAAATACAGAACAATTTTTAATAAAAAAAAAATGTAAGTAAAAAAGTAAACATTTGCCAATTGCAGAAATGGAGAAGAAAAATTAACTGAAAGGTCAAAATCAAAGAGTGAAAACTACCAGAATTTTTATTTTTCTAAACCTTCCAACAGCTATTTAAATAGAACTGCCGGTAAGTTATAATTGAAGAGTTTGACTGATGACTGATCTTCTTATGCTTATGACGTCATTATAATTATAATTATTATGATAAGATAAGAAATTTATTTTTCAATAAAAAATGTCAAATTTCGACTTCATAAGAAGTGAATTAATTTGCATAAGAACGAGAAAAAAAACTGCAAAGTCACTACTGTACTGTATTATTATCATCTATTTTTAATTTTCATTAATTATTTTAAATTAAAAAATTAAATAAGCATAATTTGCTTTTTTTAGATGACCCTCATTTTAAAGTTTCAGGTCGAGGATTTTCCAGAAAACCAGACGGATCGTATTTCAAAACTACGCAGCAATGATAACATTGTATAAGTTTCTAGTAGTAACTCAGAAACAAGAAATTTAATTTTTTTCCACTACTTTAATAAAATTACATTGTGTATATCCTCTTAAAATAAAAACTTATCATAGCTATTTATTTGTAAATCTTATCGTTTATTTGATAAAAAAGCGGTTACTATCAATAAATGTATAATTGCTTATCACTGAAATCGACGTATAAGGCTATCGAAGAATTATTGCTTTTTGTTGTACAAAATAATGTCATTAAGTTACTTAACCTCGATTCATTAAAACTTTAAAAAAATAATTTAAAAGTATCGGAGTGTCACCGAAAAAACAAGTAATTCTCTCAAATATTTAACAGGAGAAAGGATTACGATGGCAGAATCACTACCAAGAATAATAGCGGAAATTCCGAAAACTGTCAGCGATTTAGATAAAGAAAATGAAATAGAAAACGTACCAAAAGTTGTTAGGCGATCATTTGAAGACAAATTAGAACTAATTGAAGACAGACTTCCAGTTGATCGAGTTGACGGAAAAATCGAAGAACCTGCAAAAATAATTAAGATTCGAGAATCAATTGAGAGGAAGAACCGAGGATCAATTGAACGAAAGCATCGAGAAACAAGTGAAAGAAGAAATCAAGAATCCATTGAAAGTACGAAACGAGAGTCAATTGAAACTGATGTTGCGATAGCGCGGAACGGACAGCATAAATTTAACATTCAATCCGTAGCTTTACCGCAACCACCAATTGTAAGTTTCTGATCCTCCATAGCTTTATAAGAAAAAATTATTACTTTGATAACATTGAATTCTAAATAACAATTTCTGCATTATTTAATATTATGCCCATTAAAAAAGAAAACCGGAAAAAATAAATATAAGTAATACTGTAATAAAATTACTCTAAATAATTACGGTATATTTTTTTATTTCAGTAAAAACTTACAATTTAAAAATTTTCTAGTTGCAAAAAGATGAGATCCAAAGTGCTAGAACGTCTTCCGGTAATGAATCGTCAAGTTCCACCACTGTCACAGTCAGGCATTCTATTAGAGATAAGGGTATTCAAGAAATATCAGTAAAAAAAGACGAGAAAGGAAAACTAGGAATAAAAGTAAAAAACATTAAAAAGGTAATATTAAATATTTAAGTATTAAAAGACGTTGTTAAAACGGTTAATTATTTGCGTGCATAGGGTGTATATGCGATGGAAATTATTGAAAACTCTCCATCTGCTAAAGCAGGTATTTTCCCTGGAGATCGAATTTTACAGATCAACGGAGTCAAAGTCGATGAATACAGCGAAGAAAGAATGCATAAACTTTTCAAAAAATTACCGTTAGATGAACCAATACGGATGCTCGTAAATAAACGGTAAAATTTGAACGTGCGTCTAAGTGAAAACTTAAATAAAAAAATTCTGCTTAGCCCCCTGGAAAGAAACATCACTTTTAACAGAGATGCAAAAGGTCTTTTAGGATTTTTCCTGCGAGGTCCTAAAATTCAAACGGTTTCCAAAGACTCTCCAGCAGCGGTGCAAGGATTAACCAAAGAATATTATATAGTCGAGGTAATATTATTAACACAATATATACCGGTATGCTATTAATTTAAGTACAACTCAACTTTCGATATATAAAATTTTCGTTCAGGTTAATGGAACAGAGATTCGAGGATTGAAAGAAAGTGATGTTCATAAACTCTTCAACGAGCAACTGCAAGAAATTACGATAACGGTTATGCCATATTATTTATACGAACCGCTTTTTAAACAGTAAGCATTATTTATCAATGTTTTGACAAAATTCTTTAAATTTATCACATTTTCAGGATACCTATCCGATAAATGGATAATTTGAAGAAAATAATTTATGCAAAAACTTAAAAAGAAAAAAAACCATTTTTTATTCTTACCATTAAGAGAGTTTACTTTGAAGATCTCGTAATTTAACTAGTAGCGCATCTGCTCCCTTTAATGAATTTTCATAAGCTTCCATCTTCGACAAGTCCACATTAAATTCTTTGTTTCCTCCAAACGATAAAATCACCTAAAAATTCACATTTGTTTAAGTTAACGTAGATAAACCTAAACTAAAGGATGTACCTTTAACAATTGTTTCTCAATTTCTTTTATGTTTTCTCTCAATATTTTTACGTCGGATCGAAAACCTTCGTTTTCTAATTGTCGTCGGCGTTCTAGATCTTTATTTCTAGCAGCCAGGATTTTTACACGCTCATTCAAGTTCTAAAGTTTTTTCAAGTTATTATTTAAAACAACAATACACACAGTATCTGCAATTATAACCAACCTGATTAGAACTTGAACCCATTGATTTCTGTTTATTGAGTTTATCAATTTCATTTTGAAGAATAACCACCCTATTTTGAAGCCTTTGCTGAGTATCTTGAGATCTCTTTAATTGTGATTTTAAATCCTAAGAAAATAAAAATAATGTCAGAAAACAATTCAATAAAACTTATTACTGCGCAGAATTACACTCAAGGCACTTTTGTGGTAAGGTAAAATTCGATCGTTAGAAGAATGTGATTCAAAAACATCTATACTTGTTTGACTCCCAACATTTTCCTTGGGTATTAAAAGCAGATCAGTCGATTTGCTCGACTTTGACGTTGAGTCCAATTTATTATTCGACGACATATTTTGAAGAAACTTATTCTGTAAATGTTTTAACCTACATAGAATATTAGTATTAAAATTACAGTATATATATTTTACTTAGTTATTACCTATCTAATAAGAGGTTGATCTCTTGATTTTCGTTAATTTTTCTAGATTGCGCTTCCTTCAATAATTTCATTTTTTCTTCAATTAGCGAGTCGCGTTCACATAATAATAATTCAGTTCTTTCATTTAACTCTGCCTTCAGAGCTTTTATCTGACATTGAATGTAACCACTGTATTATTATGTTTGACAAATAAAATTGACATGGCAAATTTGAATGATCACCTTAATAAGCAAAACCTCAATTTCAGTTTCCAAGCCCAAACCAGTTGCTGCTTTAGAGTCACAAGAACGTAAAAGTCTAAATTCTGGCAAATCTTTCTGGAGGAATATTTCAACAGATGGCTCATCGAAGTTACACAATCCTAATAACGCTTGAATTTTTTTATGGTCAACAATTTCCTGCAACTAAAATTGATACGTTTTTGTAGTATACGTTTTTCACACGATACAATTTTTTTTTATTATTATCTTACTTTTAAATTAGCAATCTCTGATCTCAATCTTAAATTGAGCTCCTTTTCTTCAAATATTTGATTTTTTAGCCTTCCTAATAAATGACTTAACTCTTCATTTTGGTTCGTGACTGATCGAATTCGTCTTTCTAGATTCAACTAAATCGCGCAATAATTTAAAACATATTAGCTCAACTCAAATAAAATTGTTTACCTTATCTCCTAAATCACCGCATAATCTTTCTAATTTAAGTATTAAAGATAAATTTGATTCACTATTTTGCATTTTCAACGAAACATTCAAAATTCTAAAAATTTCACACAAATTTCAAATTGGGAACTCCAATTTAGCGCCCTCTAGTGTCGAATCGAATGATAACACAATAATAAATTTATAATTAATATTATAATGAAAACCGAAATGATAGCAATATTATATCGTTTTATTTTTTTTTTAAGAATCTTTTAAACATTTACTGGTTCACCTTGTTACTGGTAAACATTCTAAACAATAAATAAACTAAATGATTGTGCTTAATAATAAAAAACGGTTTATTTTTTTGTGGCACCATGTATCACAGAATAAATAGACATTGACTAGAATAAATTGTAGATGGCGCCACTCATGTAAGATGTTCTAGGACAACTCGGCACCGGACCACTGGTCCACAACTATAGCAAGTTTATGAATGAGTGTAAGTTTTAAACAGTGAATAAATCAATAAAATGTTCATGAAAATCCACTAATATTTTTATATGACACCGGAGATGTTGTTGACTGTATATAAAAAAAATTAATGCATTTTCGTTAATATTTGACTAATTTATTTATTTTTCAAAACTTACGTCCTTTTGCGAACATCTTATTTTCTTAAAGTAAAACAAAATTTGTATTTATTCCTTTTAATTTGTTATTTTCTTCGTTCCGTATATTTATTAAGTATTTTTATGGTTTTATTTGATAATTATTTTTTTTCCTTCATTAAAATTATCCCATTTTGATTCGAAAATGGAAAGAAGCAATTTTTTCTATAAATCTGTGGACCAGTGGTCCGGTGCCGAATAGTCCGCATACCTTTTCAGTATACAGTAGTCTGTAGTTGTGCATAACACATGGTTGCTGTGGGCCTAAAAATACAGTATCAAGACTAATTTTAAAAGTTATTTAATAAATTACGCATAAAAATGAGCTCAACGTGCACAGAACCTGAAGAGGTAAGATTGACTGTTAGTTTTTATCAATAATTGTGCTCAATCGTTTGCGATTTAATAGGAAATGGAAGAAGAAAAGCAAGCGGCAGAGGAGAGTGAAAACGACGACATGGAAGGAAATGAAGGTTGGGCAGATGTAATGAATAAAATTCTGAGGACTGGCACAGGACCTCAAGATGAAACGAGGATAAAAAAGAAGAACAGGAACAGAACTTTTATATTGACCAAGGCAAAAACTGATACCGAAATTTCCGCCAAACTAAATCGTAAGGTAGAAGATTTCGAAGTTGCTAAAACAGAAGGAGGAGAAGGAGAAGAAGCGAAAACTGTAACTAAAACGCCCAACGATGACGATTTATCTTACGGAGAAATGAGAAAGAAAATGAGGAAAAGGAGACTCGAGGTAAAAGAAGGGTTTGAAATCATTGATAGGTGTTGTTTTAAATGTTTAAATTTTTAATACACAGAAAGCCGACTGGGAAATGAGTTGTAGAAAAAAACCTGATGTGACCCAAAGATATAAGGAAAAATCTCTGCAAAGGATAGCGACCAAGTAAATGTATTGATTTTAGATAAAAATATTTTAGTTAATTTTGTATTTTTACAGAGGAGTAGTACAATTATTCAATGCAATTCGAAAGAGGCAAGTTACGATCGAAACAAAGTATAAAGAAGTTGGCAATTCGGAAGTAAAAAAGGAAAAAGTATTAAAAGCTATGTCAAAGCAAGATTTCTTAGAAAAATTAAAATCTTCGTCTCGAAGCTTAACTCCAGATGAGACTCAAAAATTAAAAACGATCGTAATTATATTTTACTTAATTGCTGGTAAAAATGAATATACCGTAATAATAACGGATTTTTTTTATGTTCCAGAAAAAAGAAAAAAATAATGAAGACGATGGAAATGACGCTACTTGGAATATTTTACGTGACGATTATTTGATCGCTCCCCAAATGAAAGATTGGGATAAAGAAAGCGATTCGGATGATCATGAAGATGTATTATAAACTTTCGATTATTATTTGTAAATTCTGCATTAAAATGTTTAAAATTGAGATAATTATATTTTAATTTTTAGTATAAGATGCAATTAAATTTTATATTTTTGCAGATGTACTTGCATTTGATTGAAACTTCAAACTTTCATTAATTTTTTAAGAAATTAGAAAAATGTTTCGCATTGCTTTTTAACTTCTAAATTTGATTATTATTGCTAATCATAGGTAAATTATACTCGTAATTACTGTATAATTTATCAATTTATTTTACTGCTATTATTTTAGGAATTTTTAATACGATTTTCTCAGTAACCCAAAGTAGATCACACAAGAGTTGTTGAGTGAGTAATAGCAAAAATTACCAACTTGATCAAGTTTGTTTTCCGAATTAAACAAGCGATACTCGTAAATTTCACATGAGGACCAAATGAAATATTTATTGCTAAGTTTGGAACGAATTCTTTTTAACATTCATCTAAAGTACATTGAGCCAGCGATCTCTTACGATAATAATTAGTTAGATAAAATAATTTACTACGTGATATAATAATAATGATTGTAATAAAAATACAATATGGATAAAATGTTATGATATACAAAACATTAAATAAATCATCGGAGATTCGACTTGCATAATATTTATTAACATGTCCCACTACAAACAGAAGTGGTGCCTTAATTAAAATTTAATAATTATTTTTTACCTACATAACTATTAATACAGCAAATAAGTACTAAATTGAGATACATTACACTCATTACTACTCTATTATCAAATGGTAAAAGTCAATTAATGCAATCATAAATAAGTACTAATAATTATCTGTAACAATTACGTGGTACTGCGCATGAACCCCGCTTATCTCAAAAAATGTTTTGAGATAAGCACCAAAGGACACTAAACTAAATTCTTCCACTGCAAATTAACTCCAGTTTTTCATTGAGTCATTGCAAAAAAAAATCATTTTACTAAACTATGGTATCTCAAGAATAATGCTTGGGTAAGAAACTGGGTTCATGCACGGTGCCATAAAATTTAAATTACGAATACCAATAGTTTTTTTTTCGTTAATACTCCCATCGTTTTCTGTCACTACGGTACTCTTTGCCATTTTTAATTTACAACCAAGGTAGTTCAATATTAATACATGTAGAGTCATTTGGAATGTTTAGTAAATGAAAAAATAATTCGACCGATTAACAATGGCATCGATTGCTTTACCCAAGCTCATCGATTCACATTGATTATTTAATTACAGTACATTAATATGGCTCAATTGTTAAGGTGTGTTTATTTTATGATATGCATGAGCAGTTAGTTAATTCTGATGATTAAATAGAAGATATATCTATAAACAATGTAATCAATAATAACGTTTTTAAAAATATTTTTAAACGAAGTTTCTTTTTTTAATTGGAAGAGCGAGGTTGGACAGCGCATTATCAAAGTCATTCTGATTACGTTCTGATAATGAGTTTAAAAATTTTTTTTATAAAGGACATTTTTTTATAGCTTATATTTTAAGCTTGAATTAAAACAGACATTAACCAAAATGACAATGACACTTTCAAGTTAAACTATTAAGACCTTTGTAGTAATGAAATATATACTGTATATATTTTTTAAAATGTCATGTTTGCCACATCGTGAGGTAGTTGAGCATATACCACTGTACAAGCACGTTAACTTGGCATAGTCAACTGTTATTTCGTTTACTTGCATTAAGTACATAAGACATTGATTAGAAATGCATAGAAGTTGACTCACAAAGTTGGCATGGATGAAATAAAAGGGATCAACAGTGTTCTCTCTGCAAATATATCAACACATACTGTATAAGGATAATGAATCTTGAGATTCATTACAAAGTGCATATAAAAATAATAAAATAACGAAAATTTAGAAAAACAATTAAAGTTGCAAAAAAAAAGCTAATTATTACCAGCTTCATTACTAACTTTAAGCATATTATGCAGCGCAAAAGTCTATAATATTATTGACAAGGCCAGTTTGATCTTTTCAACAGTTTTGAAATTGAAAAAATTAAAAATAAAATTGCATATATCGTTCTTGCAATAATATTTCGTTCTTAAAATTATGATTTACCAGGATGCAAATATTAATATCTCCAAAATCAATTTTACTTTTACAAAACTTTACATGCCATGAAATGCCAGTAGAAATAGTATACAATGCTTAACATCATGCCATCATAACGTTACATGCGCTATAATGTTATATTTGTAGTAGCTAAATTTATTGTTAACAACTTGAGCCGCAAGCAGACAAGAATGAAGGAAAATAATGGCAAACTATAATTTCGAAAGCAAATTTTAACAATAATGGACAGTCATCTAATTAACAAAATTACTTTTTACATACACATTAATATTACTTAGATAACAAAGTGACTTTTTTTTTCTCAAAGATATACTGTAGCTTATCAACCGTCCTGGACAAGCTTGCGATTAATCTCAAAGTTTTGTCTATTCAAATTACCTCGTTTAAATCTTAAAACCCTATGCGTTACAATCTTAAAATCCTAAAAAGTCGATCACACTAATATAATAATTATATAATGACAATACAATTTGTTGCATACATATTAATTCAGAAACAACCCTAAATCGTAAATGCCAACTACGTAATTATCCTTTACAAAGTGCATTTTGCCTCTTACTAAGTACATTCAACTAAATTTTCTTAATAATATACTCCTATACTTAAAGAATCTAATGTAGGGACATGGCGTGTAAACAAAATAACTATTTCGTTTGATGTATGTTTAAATATTAAACTATACTTATAATCCTTTCAATCAAAATAAACCTTTATAACTTTTTTTTAAACGAAATTGTAATATGATTATAAATCTAACATGAGATGCCATAATTCGGCGCATTAAACGTCGTCGCAATTACAAAATAAAGTTTGGTTTTAGAAAGTCTGATATTTCGTTATTTGTTCTAACAATTCCAAACCTTGTACAAAAAAAATCTACATGCGAATATATCCCCATTTCGTTCAGTGTGAATCATTTTCATAAGCAAAAAAAAAAATCGTCAACAATTTAAATAAAATGTAATGATGTATGGCAGTGTTCAAATGTAACAATAAACTGGTGAAAAAAAATTAAGCAACCATAAAAAAATCAATAGAGTTTTCGAAATAGTTAAACATTAGACTAGAAATTGTAAAGAATAATAAACGTTTCGTTAATAAAAATGATATTACCCATAACCAGAAAAAATGACGGTAAAAAAAAATTACTTAAAAAAATAGCAGACTTCGCTTATTTACGTACCGTTTGATTTAACAACTGGGAATCGATCATTCTTTTAGGTAGGATTATTTCCCATACCATTTTCGACGGGATTTCGCTGCTTGAACCATTCCGTTTCTTTATAAATAAACCATAAGCTTGCTGCCCAAAGAGCAAAGTTTGCGAAACCAAAAATCTACAAAAATTACTGTTTAAACGCCAAAAAATAAATTGAGATAAAATATTAACGTACCAGCGAAACATTTAGAGTTGCATAACTTCCTTCAGTAATGACGGAGCAAGAAGTCGCTGTCGAACATGCTTTCGAAGATCCTATAAGCTCATTAGGATCAGTGAAAAACTTCAAATCCGATACCCCTTGAGCCCAAGCTGCAGAAGAAGTCAACCAAAATATGGTAAATATTCCCGTCATTCCAAAATCCTAAATAAAATTGAGTATTAGCTAAAACAGCCATCCCTTTTTTTTTTATCAATGAAATCCAATCAATTACGATTATTGGCACTAGAGCGTTGCTTTGATAAAGTGGCTCGAAGAAAAAGTAAACCGCTAAGATTCCGATGCAATATAAAAACGTCAAAACGCCCACAGCGACGAAATATTCCGATTGAGTTGACATATCGCCCACCACACTCACATCTGAACAAGTATTCACGTTCTCTATTCTGAAGGCCAAAAATAAACACCAAATTCAAATAACATTGATAAAAACAATACTTGAAGGGGTAAGTGAACTGCATCGTAACCGGGTTACAACTAGGTGTCGACAATTTAATTTCCGTCCAAAATCCACAAGTAGTAGAAAAAGCAAAAATTGAGAAAATCTGAAAAATGTAAACGTAAAATAACTTACCGTATAAAAGTAAATTCATACAAAATATTCTTACCCATTGAATCACCCTAATCAATCCCCTAGGTTCCTTTAATACTTGAAGATACATCGCGTTGGGCGCAGCAACCTAAATAATGAAAAAGATGCCGAAATTAAAAACTAAACCACAAAAAAAAAAAAATGAAAAATAGAATCTTCCGCCTAATTAAAATTATGTATGTCATTATAAATGAATCATAATTAGTAAAACGACGAACAGTTCACGTGATATCTTTTTATGAGGAGATAAAATTACAAAAAAAAAATGATGAACTTATCCAACAAGGTCGTGTGATCAACGTTGAGAAAATATTAACCATATTGCATTAATCTTAAACTTTATCAGGAAATTTTCGTTTCCTGTTAATTTAATGACATCATTAAACAATTAAAGTAAGCAGTCGCGCCCATCAAATTATTACAAATTATTCCAATATTTGTTTTGCTAAAGAAAAAAAAATAGGTTAAAGGTTACAATACCCAAAATCCTTAAAAATTTTCCGCCATAAAAAATATTAACTTTTGCACCGCATATTTTATCTAAATTATAATATAACTATAATTTCAATTTTAAGTTTAATTTTAGAAAATATTCTGTCTAGACATGGATTCCAGGTAAATCTGGAAACACCTTTCAAATAGTGTGAATCAAGACGGCGTGTGGTCGATCAAGACGAAGCCATGTTTCTTCACTTTCTCACCCGATTATTTCTAATACGAAATAATCAACGCTTCAAAATCTATCGAAAATAATAAACACGTTTTTTTAAAAATACATTACCTAACTATTTTCTACGTTCTAACAATGCTTTCGTCAAAAAGAAAATTCAATACATTTTTGAAGTTATTCAAAGCTATTGTAGAGTGGGTGTGAGATAAATTTTGTCAATGACGTTCGCCGTCGTCGTTTCACCACGCGATGAGTCGGTACATAATTATACAGTTTTAAAAACCTACTTCGATATTTCTACCCTAATTACTCTTATGTAATGATTAATTGTATACGTTACCGGGGTTTGTTGACCACCTGCGTTCATAATAGCGTCACGATTAGCTTTTCACCTAAAAACGAAATTGAGTACGTCCTCGGCGAACGAAATGTCAGGAAGATGATCCACCGAATGATTCCAAACACTCACGGCAGATGGCGCTGTTAACCGTTTCCCAACCTGAGCTATTATTTGAGACGTTCAACTATGTTTTTTCCAAAGAAAAATTCCGTCCCCTGTACCGTATTTTGAACAACACAGCGCGACAACAAATTAATTTTGACAGGTAATGAAGGTGAGTCAATTTCAAACTGTGATTTTAGTTCTTACGTAATCTTATCAAAATTGTTTTTTTGAATTAGACCGTAGATCCAAAGTTTAAATTTTCACCCCGTATGAGGACGAGTCATTTATTGCATATTTTGAAAGATAGATTTAACATATAAAACCGATCGATTCTAGGAGCATGTATATAGGCAAGTTTTTAAGGTACATGTATTGTACATATTATTATTATCGATCATCAAGCACAATGTCATCAAGTGTTGAAAATGCAAGGTGATTATGAAAGATCCTGCTGTTTCGGAATTAAATAAACTACGCAGTGTCAATCGAAACGTAGACCTGCTGTATTATACATTTAAATTGTTCAACTTTGTGAATACAGTACAGTAGGCTACAGTAGACCGGTATGTAAAATTTAAAAGATTATACTGTTCTGGAATAATTAGTTTGTTACTGTTGAATGTGTTAATATATAATTATTTAATAAACTGTTTACAGGTACAGGAGTCAATGTACTGAAGAGGACAATGCGAGCTTTCAGAAGTTTAGCCTTTTTATTATAAGGTGGCTATATAATATGGTTATCCAACTCAGTGAAGAGACCAAACAAAATAATTTGCAAAGCTTCATTATTATTATTCTGGCTAAAGCAGTAATTATTGACAAGTATGACTTCTTAATAATAGATTATAATGTCTTTTTTATGCATTTATAGATTTAAACAGTGGAGCAATATATCAAAGAACGTCCATGTAAATTTATTTAGGTTACAAATCCTATACTAAAGGCTGCCTTTCTCGATCTTTTGAAGCATTATTTTCTAAAATCAAATGTTAAAAAACTGAGACATTACTGTATAGGTTTAAAAAAATGTTGCATTATAATTACTGGTATATTACTTTTGTTTACGTATTTTAATTTTTTAAAATATTTTCGGAGTTTTGGTCGTATGGATCACAAGCTGTAGGTTGTAATTGCAGGCTTAAAATTTATAACCGGGTAGTAAATTTTTAAAATAAATATAGAAGTTTTGTTAGTTTAAAAAAACAGAAGCTCCTTTTGTACGTACTGTAAAAAAACAAATAAACAAAAAAAAAACAAACATTATGGGTACTGTATTTTTAATGTATCTAGGTTATAATTACTGTATTATTATTTCAGGAAGAGTTTTAAAACTGTTTTTTTTGGGCAATGATTATCGATTTTAAACCATAATAAATTTTTTTTTTTTTGTTCCAATTTATTTATTACAGTTATTGATAAAAATTTTATTAATCGAACTACTTGTACTGTTTAATAATTATTATTGTGGGGGGCCCCGGGGCTACCGTTATTCAATACCCGGTGAACTTGCCGCTCGGGGCTACCGTATTTATTATTTCGGTGTTGTAAATTTTTTTTTTGAAATTACTGTAGTCATATAAAATTATATTTATTAAAAAATAATTTTATTTTTACAGTACATAATTTTATTATGTTGATTATTAATTAATATAAAGTGTATTTAAAATAAAAATATAATACGATAAAAAGTTTTCGTTTCGAGCGGGTACAGTCCGGATTCCCGCGCACTTTCGCTGTTCCTGCCGGCTCTCGTTAGCTGGATCACGCTGTACACGTCGTGCTGCTCATAATTTTTTTATAATTACTTTGTAGATTTATTTAATAACGTTTTAAAAATGACAAATGTTTAGCGTATTAGTGTTTTTATCGGTGATAGTGCTACGGGATTCCTAAACCAAGTTTACGAGGTAATTCCATTGTTATTTTACTATTGTATTCGCAATCACACTGGCGTATAATTCACTGTAAAACCTATGGTAGGAGGGTTAAACGGTCAATATTAACAAAGCGCATGGCATTACTTATCATGTAATGTATTATTTTGTCTGTGACCATAGTGTTATATTAGATATTTATGATCTATAATACGTTTTAGAAGTTTTTTCATTGACAATTTTAATTTGCCTCGGTCAATTACCCAGCGAATGCAAAAGCGCCAAAATCTGTGTATGGGCTGATTGTTATAGAAGCCGCAAGATGGTAGCCGTGTTAAGGAAGAACGGAATAAATGAAAGTGTGTCAATTGTTTTTACTAGGTACATTTTTCTTCAACGTTATTACGTAAAATTTCTACAAAAGTCACCTATTTGGGAGCTTTGTCCCGGGCGTAAGTTTCTCTTAACAGTGATCTAGTAGCTGGGGCATAATTATTCTGCTCTAATATTATTTATAAGTCCCGTTGTTATTGAATTTTATGTGTTTAAAAAATTATTGAATGAATTTTGCGTGAGTCAAAATGAATTTCGTAGATATGTCAGAAAAATGAAAGAAGTTTAAGAAGAGGCGGGGCGGCCAACATTATTTTGGCTCTTGCTGAGCGCCATATTAATAATACCCTCGCTACGCCTCTGTCAACAAACCGGCCAAGTTATGGCTATCCCAACCACTACATCAGTGGTCGGCAAATTCATTAGTCAAAAGAGCCAAATATCATCATTACGACAATTGAAATTACTTTTGAGAGCCAA